>JAJPUD010007784.1:76711-94253 GCA_023553655.1 Myrmecobius fasciatus | reverse complement strand
TGTGTGTGTGTGTGTGTGTGTGTGTGTGTGTGTGTGTGTGTGTGTGTCCTTTGGTGATCTGGTGAAGATCAGAAACCTTTTGAAAAAAGTCACAATTAAAGAAAATGGTACATTTCAATTAATAGTAAAGATAAACATGGGTCCAGGGATGCCAGGGTGAGAACTTTAGCTTTAAACAATCAGTAATGCCACAAGTGATATTAGGATCAAGCAGAGCTCCTCAGTGAAAGATAGGACCTTGATGGAATGTCAACTCCATTATGAGTAACTCAAAGTTCCAAAAGGGAAATGAAATGTATGTTTCAGTTGAAAGTCAACTTTAAGCCTAAATGATTGAAATGTTACCAGTTTGAGTATTCAGCATTTACATAAGACATTAATCCAGAGCATTGAGCTTTTTGACGCTTTTTGGACTTGAAAGTTATTCAGATGTTAAAATGTGTATACATGAAAGTATTTATCAAATGAAAGTTGTCAGTTTTGTTTTCCCTTGTCAAATGCAAAATAACTCTAGGTTTTTTGCTATGTAATTTGATTTCACTATATTCATATGTCATCAGAAATCATAACATGATTTTATCCAGCAACATTAGGGGAAAAGATTTTTATTTCCCAAATTTGAATTTTCTTATTAAGTTTCTTATTATTCTTCCCTCTTGAAATATGAAAACTTCTTATTTTGGGTTATTTTTTTCTGAAATATACTTCTATTTGTTTTATTAAAAGAATATATTCAACATATATTGGGCATCTAGACACAGTGGAGAGAGTGCCAAATTTGATTCAATTTCATCCTCAGTTGTATAAGACCAGTATTGTGCTAGTTGTTTGGCCCTGGGAAAGTGATTCCATTCCTGTTTGCTTTAGTTTCCTTAGCTTTAAAATAAAATAATGAAATTATAAAGTTCTTAGCATAGCATCTGGTGCATAGTAAGAAGTATATAAATATTATGTATGATTATTGTTGATATTATTATTGTTCATCTTTTTCTTACTCCGTATTTTTCTTATGAACATTATATTGTGTTATTGTACAATGAGGTACTCAATAGTTTTTGATGAATGCAGGAAAAAAATATTTTATGTTCTTGCAAGAATGGGTGCTTAGATAGTAGAAACTAGTACTCAACAGTTTTTGAGACATCTTGGCCTACATTAGGTGTTCTCAAATTTCCATGCCTTCATTGTTCCATATAATTTACAGGGTAAGGAAGATAAAGAGATATGGTCTAGTTTCTTGATATTATCATGGGGGCCATCACTTTGAACTTTGATTAGTATACTTGTATCTTTCCCTCTCAATTTGCTTTTCTAAAAATCAAGAAACTTTTTTCAGGTACCTATTATGTATTATGCACTGGGTGGAAGGTAGGGATAGATAGATAGACAGATATAGATATTTTTAAAAAGAAAAAAAATATCATTAAGGAACATATATTCTAATAGGGAAGAAAGTGTGTATGCATATAGGTACATACATATTAAAGGCAAGATACATGTAAGACAGGAGAAGGGAAAGGGAACAAATGTTTATTAAGTAACTACTATGTACCAAGCACAGTACTAAGCTTTTTACAAATATTATCTCATTTGATCGTCCCCAAAACCCTTGGAAATAGGTATTGTGGAGGAAACTGAGGCAGGCAAAGGTTAAGTGAATTGTTCAAGATTAAACAAAGAGTAATAATCTGAGAGAGAATTTGGACTCAGGTCTTCCTGATTCCAGGTCCACCATTTAATCCACTGCACCATTGGAAGTTGGGATTAGAAAAAGTATTGTAAAAAGAGTGATGTTTGGTCTATGTCTTGTCATAGAGAGGGAGTTATTGAAGCACAGATAAGGAGGGAGTGCATTCTATGCCATTGCAAAGTCATTGAAATAAGAGATCAGGTGTTGTGTGTGAGGAGCAGAACTAAAACCAGTTTTGACTATAGAATTGTGGCAAAGGAAATAGCATAAAATGGAATGGAAAATCACATTGAGGTTGTAAAAAGTATTAAAAGCCAAATAGAAATTTTTATTTTTTTTTATCTTAGAGGCAATAGCAAACCAACAAGAAGGATAACATGGTCAGATCTTTACTTCAGGAAGATAATTTTTGCAGATTTATATGGGATAGTTGGTGTAGGAACAATTTTATTTTATTATTTTATTTTTTTATTAAAGCTTTTTATTTGCAAAACATATGCATAGGTAATTTTTCAACGTTGACCCTTGCAAAGCTTTCTGTTACAAATTTTTCCCTCCTACCCTGCACCCCCTCCCCTAGATGGCAGGAAGTCTAATACAAGTTAATTATGTTAAAATATTTGACTGATCGAATATGTGTATATATATTTATATAGTTAACTTGCTGTACAGGGAAGAAAAACTGAGAAGGAAAACATAAAGTAAGCAAACATCAATAGAAAGCATGAAAATGCTATATTGTGGTCCAGACTCAGATCTCACAGGCCTCTCCCTGGGTGTATATGGCTTTCTTCCTCACTGAACAACTGGAACTGGTTTGAAACATCTCATTATTGAGGAGAACCATGTTCATCAGAATGGTTCTGCTGATTTCACTCAACATCAGTTCATGCAAGTCTCTCCAGGCCTCTTTGAAATCATCCTTCTGGTAATTTCTTACAGAACAATAATATTCCATGACATTCGCATACCATAGTTTATTCAGCCACTCTCCAATTGATGGGCATCCACTCAGTTTCCAGTTTCTAGCCACTACAAAAAGGGCTGCTACAAACATTTTTGCACATGTGGGTCCTGTAGGAACAATTTTAGATGGGGAATCCAGCTAGGAAGCTGTTACCATGGCTCAGATCAGAACGTCTTAATTAAGATGCTGATTGTGGGATTAGAAAGAAAAGTTTAGATAGGGAAGATGATGTTGAGATAGAATAGATTAGACAATCATTTTTTTATCTGTGGGATGAGAGTATGAGAAAATGAAAATAACAACATGGTTCCCAATTTAGATTATTAAAAGAATGGTGGTATCCTTGAAAACAGGGGAATTTGGAAGAGGGATGAGATGGGAAGGGAGTTGGAGAAGGAGAAAGAACATTAGCTGTGTTTTGGATGTGCTAAGTAAGAACCTATATGACTTTTAATCAGAGTTTTCTGTAGAATAAAGCACATGCATTTTGTGACCACTGTTTCAGCAGCTCAAGTACTTTTTGTTTACCTTTCAGCTTACAGTTTTGGTCCAGTGGGTATACATTTCTGGAAATCTTTTGGATGAGTAGGTTTTTAAAACAAACACATTTGGTTTTCAGTGAATTATATTAACATTTACTACCCTCATGGCAGGATGATGAATGTACTTTCTTTTTTATTATTAAAGACCTTATTTGCGGAAGAGCATAGCAAATTTAATTACATTCAGTATATTGACATATTTCAAATTTGAATCTAGAGATATAGTTGGTATTTGTTGATTTCAGTAGCTGTAAAAATTCATTCCATTCACTCTTTTCTTTGTCAAAGTGATGTATTCATTACAGGTCAAAAATATTTGTTGGGGAATAAATCGGTGCCCATAAATAAGAGTAACTGTACCTTTTCATATATGGATTGGCCTTTGAGATCTCTTGCAACATTCAAATTCTGTGATCCATGATACAACTATATGCATTTGATGAAAATATATTATTAAACTGTGCATGGGAGACTGTTGTTTTTTCATACTGAAAGAGTATTGAAGTCAAACTAGTTAATTAGTGTTTGCTACAACTCCCCAAGTAGTAATTTGTCTCCAACTCTTGCCTGAATGTTTATGTTAATCCTTCAGTTATAAAGTGGCTACGTGGATTTGAATTTAACTAATTTGAATTCAATCCAACAAATTGTATGCAATTGAATGGGATCCACAGTGGTTAAACAGTGGTTGTTACTTGGTATATAGAATAATTGTTACTAAGTAACAATCTATAGCACCTAGGGATATTCCTCCCAAATTTATATGTAGATTCCTTTTAAAAAACTATCCTAATTTAAAATATTTAGTAGTTCCTTATCTATTCAAAGTCATAGGTCATGAGCCTCCACTAGAGTATTTACTTTTATGACTTTGGTAGTTTACCAGAGGATACGATTAGTTGAAAGCAAAGATGTTTAATGAAATAGAATAGTAATAAAAATAGGAATAGAACATTTACTCTGTAAACCTGGGGCACAATCAATCACAAATACATTGTCATCAGAAATAGTGGGCATGCATAGCAAATGAATTTGGAAAGACATACATGAAAGGGACAGGTGTAGCAATGGTGTATCTTTGGAATAGGGGGCATATGAACAGAGCATTCATTTAGAGGGTACATTACATACATGTACACACATACATTTATGTATATGTATACATCTATGTGTTATACATTATGTTTAATTATATATCACATGAAATCACAATAATTTATATTGTTATATAAAACATAGCATTATGCGCAATGCACATCTTATGACAGTATAGACAAAATATAACAACATACATGATTTATTAATGTAATGTATTATCATGTTATAGAAATTGTATTACACAATATAATCATATATTATAATGCAACATAATCATATGTTATAATACATATACACACATATATGCATATAAATAAATATGTGTATGTATGTATATACATATACATTCCTACTCCCTCTAAATGTATGCTCTGTACATTTGCCCTCTATTCCACTCATGCACCATTGCTATATCTGTTCCTTCCAGGACAAATACACACAGACATACACACACACACATACATCTCCTTTTTCTTTCTCTCTTTAAACACACACACACACACACACACACACACACAGAGGCAGAATTAGCAGGGATCGTGCCAAAGATGATACTCTGTTTTGAGAGAGAGACAGAGAGACAAAGAGAGACAGAGACAGAGAAACAGAGACTTATGTTCTGCTGGGGCACAAGGACCAGCAGCTACAAAGATGAAAAATTAGGAGAAGAAAATGTTTGGGAGACAGAGGGATGTTAGAGAGACCTGGGTTCACTGGCACATTCAGATAAAAAAAATGATAGCAATATGGACACTCTTTTTTTTCTTTGTATCCTCATTTTTCTCCTAAATGATCTTCCCAGCAGAATCTGGATCCCATTGAGGTCAGTATGTGCTCTGGTTTTTATCTTAATTATGTCCTGGTTTTCTTTTTTTTTTTTTTTTTTTTGCTTTTTTTCTGAGGCAATTGGGGTGAAGTGACTTGCCCAGGGTCACACAGCTGTTACGTGTCTGAGACCAGATTTGAACTCAGGTCCTCCTGACTTCAGGGCTGGTGCTCTATCCACTGTGCCACCTAGCTGCCCCATGTCCTGGTTTTCTTTTGTGGGAGCTTTTAACAGAGAGATTAGACTCCTTGGTCCATGGAGAGGCATTTGTGGGTTACTTAAAGAATTGACTTTAAAGTCAGGAAGAACTAAGTGGTTCACTGCCCTGAAGCAAGTCAATTTCCCTCTCAGTGACCCTCAGGCAAAACTCTAAGAACATCTACTGTTGATGTAACTACTTATTTGCCTTGATAGGAGGAAGTCCTTCACTAGGAACTCTATATGGATAAAATCATTGGTTAAAAAAAAAAAAAAAAAGATCCTTCTGTAGATAATTTATTTTAGAAGGGACAATTTGTAGCCACAAACAGCCATATGCAATGGCTTTCTTTTTTCCTTATTATTTTGGTTTAATGACCAGTTTCCCCTTCTTAGAGAATTATAAACTGGGTTAAGAAATTGGCAAATACTGCATCTGACAGGCATATTGAGATTTGGGGTGTCTAGGAAATGTCTGAAGAGGACATCATTCATCAGGTAACATTCCTTATATTATAAGTGTAAGGATATATAGTGGTTTTGCTCATTTGGCTAAAAATGTTTGTGGGGTGTGTGTGTGTGTGTGTGTGTGTGTGTGTGTGTGTGTGTGTATGCATGTATTATATAGATGATTGATCTCTGGAGCTCAAGCAGGGAAATTTGCAAAGAGCAATGGAGGAAAAAGGTGGAGGGGAGAGAGGAAAGGATTTAAAAATGAATAGAAGGAAATGGTATCTAAAGACATTTTGTTCAGATTTATTTTAATCCTAGTCATTTTTATTCTTGCTGGTTAACTCTTCTAATATTACTCTTTGACCTTGGCAGGGTTGGGAGTGAGACGTGAGAAAAGGCAACTTGGGGGAAAGTCAAATGGAAGAAAAAAAATCTTACTTGTGATTGCTGTACCAACTTGGCAGTTAAAATGCTAAACTGGCTTCACCTTTGCCCTTTATCTCATGGCTGCTAAGATCAATATAAAATTATAAAGCACCTCAGGCACCCCCATAAGGACATTTTGGATCCATCTTGATTCATTTAATAGCTTGAAGCAGAGATTTTGTATCTGCTGAAATATGGCAAAATAAAACCATCCAATTACTCTTAAATATAATTTATTATTTTTCACAAAATTAAGGGGATTTTGTCAGAGAAAGTCTTTCTCCCTATCTTTCTATCATTTATCTATCATCATAATAGCTAGCATTTATATAGGACTTTAAAGCTTGCTAAGTACTTTATAAGTATCTCATTTGATCCTCATCACAGTGTGAAGAGATAGGTGATATTATTAACCCCATTTTACAGATGAGGAATCTGAGGCAGATGAAAGTCAAATGACTTGCCCAACGTTACACATTTAGTGGGAGATAGGATTTGAATTCAGATCTTACTGACTACTAATCTAGTATTTATAATTTTATAAAATCTATCTTTCTAATAATGCACATACATGTTTATATACACATTTCTACACATACATAGGTACACACAAATATATGTATCTACATACACAAATACATACATGTGTGTAAGGCAACTAGGTGGTGCAATGAATGGAGCCCTGAGCCTGGATTCAGGAAAACTTAAATTCATATGTGGCCTTAGACACTTACTAGCTGTGTGACTCTGGGCAAATCATTTACGTATGTTAGACTAAATTATTTCATCTGTAAAATGAGCTAGGGAGGGAAATGGCAAAACCGCTCCATTTCCTCTAACAAGAAAACCCCAAATGGGGTCATGAGAAGTTGGACATAACTGAAAAATAACTAAACATTATGTTTTCTATAGAATTATTTTCTAAGATTGTATTTACTTTAGTTATTGAAATGAAAAGATTATTAGCATACACTAGTGTACACTTTTTCATATAGTGATATTTCATATATTATTATCTCTTATTTTCCTTGATTTATACAAAATAGACTATTTGGTGGATTTTGTACTATTAATATATATGTTTTCTTTTCTGTTTCCCATCCTTTCTGTATGGTGAGATAGTTTATTCATGTTAAAAAGTAATTCAAACTCATAAAGATTAAAACTCTTTTGATACTGTCTTTTTCAATCCTTGTTGAAAAGAATGCTGTGACTTGTATTCTCAAAGTTTTCAGGATGATCACTGAAACAAGGATTGCTGTATTAGCTCTGATTCTCATTCCATAAGTACTAGTCTTTATCAATAGAGGTTCCCAATTGATATATTAAATAAAGGTGTGTGTGTGTGTGTATTCCTTTCTGATAACCTTAAGGCTTATGAATAATGTCAATATCCTTTAGTATCCAAGTATATAGTTAATCATCAGTTTGTCAGAATCCCTTTTCAATTTCTTTACATCCATTCAGGCACAAACTCTAAGGGTTGATCATTAATCAAACCTTGTTTCCTGTTCTGTGAAATGATTCTTTTTAAAATTTTTTCCATATGTAGCTTTTCAACTTTTAAAGATTATCCCCTTTTCTTAACATCTGTGGATTTTTCATTTATGATTTCATGGATTTTTTTTCTTCCTGTTTTCTCTTAGCCTTTATTTTTCCAAGTGAAAAATCATTCATGCATCCATTATTTATTAAGTCTTCACTGTATCTGGATCACTATGATAGGTGCTCTGGAAATGTACAGTTTTGCTAATTACTCAATCTAATACAGAGACAATATTTGAGGATAAGTACATAATGGAGTGGTAAAACAGTTGGGTTATATAGAGCTTGACTCTAAAAGCTTCATGGGAGAATTTGCATTTGAGGTGGGTTGTAAAAGAAAAGGCAGAGAGAGGAAAGGCTGTTCCAGGAGTAGAGTTCAAAGATGGGAGAGTGCAAGATGGATTCATGGGAGAAAGGGGTGAAGTGAGGAAGAGGGAACATATCAGTGATAGTATTCTACTTTGGTTGGGACTTTTAGTTCATTGAGAATAATATGAGATAAAAATTGGCAACTTCAACATACTCTTTTTTTTCCCAAATACATGCAAAAATAGTTTTCAACATTCACTGTTGTAAAACCTTATGCTCCAAATTTTTCTCCCTCTTTAACCTTTCCCTCTTCCTCAAGAGAGCAAACAATCAAATATCAGTGAAACATATTTCCATTTGTCATGCTGTAAAAGAAAAAGCTTCTCAAAAGGGAATGAAAAGACAAAAAAGAAAAAAAATTAGCAAACACACACCAGAAAGGTGAAAATATTATACTTTGACCCATATTAAGTCTCCATATTTCTTTCTTTGGATGCAGATGGCACTTTCTATCACGTTTATTGGAATTACCCTGAATCACCTCATTGTTGAAAAGAGTCAAGTCCATCACAATTGATCATCATATAATCTTCTTGTTTTCTTGTTTAGTGTATAGTATTTTCTTAGTTCTGCTCACTTCATTCAACATCAGTTTATATGTCTTTCCAGACTTTTCTGAAATTACCCTGCCCATTGTTTCTTATAGAACAATAGTATTCCAATACATTTATATATCATAACTTCTTCAGTCATTCCCCAACTGATAGGTATCTTCTCAATTTCCAGTTCCTTACCACTACAAAAAAGGGCTGTTTACAAACATTTTTGTACATGTGGGTCCTGTCCCTCTTGAACCATGGAAGTTTTTAACCAATGTCAAGTAAACAAGTTAGATTGTAATGCTCAGGGAGAAACTGAGGCAGTATCACACATTGGAGATTAGATAATACTTTATTGATGTTAATTGAGAGTTCAGAATCCATAGCTATGGATTGGGACTGCTGGGACTATTTTTTCAAAGCACACAGTCCATTTAGACTGGCAAACATGCCAGCCAACTGTATCTCAAGTAGGTCCAGCAAATAGTAAGTTTGGTCATAGGATTCTTATAGGATTCTGGGGAACAGAGAGCTCACGAGGCAAAAGGAGGCAGAAGGAGGAGTTGAGCATGGGGGGGGGAAGGGGAGGGGAGGGATTGGAGTTCTAGGAAGAGCTATCAATTTACTTCTGATAGGTAGAGAGTAAAGGAAGCTTGGGACAAGCCTGAGAAAGGAACTGGAAGACAGTTAAGTCTGAAGCCAGATAAGGGGTATATCAAGGTGGACTCCTTTGGAATACTAACCCAATTATTCCTGATGGTCAGGAAGTGGGGGGGATTGCTACTGAGGCAGAACAATTAAGGGAAACTGAAACGAGAGTAATTGAGGGAAACTGAGACATGGAACTGTGGCACAAGATTAATCTGTAAATGGCATGAAATTTGGATTGATGGGAAAAGGATGTGAAAAGGAGCACTGTAGGGAATCCATTGCAATAAAATAGGCAAATGGGAGCTTGTACAAGGGTAGTAGCAGGGGGACTATAGATGGGGGAATAGATATCAGAAATATTGTTGTCATAACAGGCCTGTATTGTGATATTGCCTCTGAAAGACTTCAGGACTCAGGCTATCTCCAAATCAAGTTAAAGGCATTTATTAAGATTTATGCAATGAATTGGTTAACCTCCATGAAGCAGTGAGCAGCATAGCAAAGCAAAGCAAAGCAAAAAAAAAAAGAATAAATAGTTCTGATATATAAGATATGTAAATTCTGAGGTTACAGAAGGAATTTGCTAACATTGGAAGGTCCTAAAGCTTTGATGAAACTGAATGCAGTTATCCAGAATGCATACAAAAAAGCCAACTCAGGGGGTATTAATGTATGCTAATGATTTTATAATTAGCATAGATTTACCCAAGGGCAACAAAGAAGAGGAACCATGCAGATGATATGTAAGAGGAAACATTTATTGAGGTTTGTGCTCATTGGCTGATTTTTATACTAGATGGTATGGTCAGGAGGATATGCTGACCTGCTTCTTGCTAGAGTGATTTCCATGGTGTTTGGGCCTGGGGACAATAATTGGAGTCCTATCAGTATTGCACAGGTGGGATCCCCAAGAATTGGTGATGGCTTAGCTAGGACTAGAATAAGAGAGGATGTTATTGATAGATTTTATGAAGACGGAAAACTTTCAGTGGCCAGCAGATTCAATGTATGAGTAATCATTACAAGCTAATGTGATCCTGGTGACATTAAGGAAGGCAGATTTTCCAGGAATAATGGTTTTGCTGTACTCTGCCCTAATGAGGCCTCCTCTGAACTATTGTGTTCATTCCTGGGCACTACATTGATAAGCTGGAGAATGACCAGAGCAGAGCATCCAGAATGGTCAGGTATCTTGAGTCCATGTCACATGAGGATAAACTGAAGGAAAGGAGGAAAAGAGAATTTTCAAAGAGAATATTATTAATGTCCTTAAGTTTTTAAATGGTTATCATGAGAAGGAAGGATTATATTGTTTTATGTGACCCCTGAGAGCAGAACTTCAAGCAATAAGTGAGAGGTATAAAGATGCCCATTTGGGTTTGAGGTCAGGGCAACTTTCTAATAATTAGTGTTGTCCAAAAGTGGGCTGAGGTGCCTCAAGTGGTATTATTTTCCATCTCTTTCTGTCTTCAAGCAGAGAGTAAATGACCATGTGTTGGGTCTAGTATTGTGTAGATTCCTTTCAAGAATGGATTCTCATAGCTAACCCTCAGGATCCCTTGAACTATGATTTTAATGATTCCAAAAATCCAATCATTTTAGATTTGTCTCTTCCAGCTATCAACTGCTCTGTCCACAACCCTCTCTTCTTTCCTACCATGGCTCTACCTTTCTTCATAAAAGTTTTAGTTGACTTCCCTGGACCTTGTCTAGTCCTACTGTGCATTTTAAGGTTCAGTGAAACAGAACCATACATTATAAATTTGCAAGTTGCTGTTACATTATAGTTTTTTTTTAAATAAGGGAATAAGGAAAAAAATTTTTAATACCTTCTTTGATATTTGTTAACATTTTTGATGCTTCTGCAGAGGCAGAAGCTCATTGAACAAATGCCTCAAGAAAAAAAACGTCTATAATAATATTTCAATTGCTTTCATAGATGGTGACCAATAGCAAAGAGTTCATCTTTATTACTTCGGGCTTTGCTATACCTAAAGGCATTTTTTTTTTCTTTCTTCCTAGTTAACAGTATCATATTTCTTGGTTTTCATTTTTGTTCTCTTTTGAGATATAATGGCTTTCAGTATTAAGGCTTCCCAAGATGGAATGCACCAAGATAGTGGTTAATTAAGGTACTTTTCTGAGAATACATCATTAATCACTAATTTTTAATTTTATTGATGCCTTAAATTGACATACATTGTTTCCTTGAGAGGCAGGATGGTACAGTGCTGGTTTAGAACTCAGAGTTGCTCTGCTGGAACATTCTGGCTTTGTGATGGCAATCAATTCACTTTAATTCTCAATGTTTTATATACCTTTCTAAGACTAGAAGTAGAAGAAAAAGTACCAATCCGCATATCATGGAAGAAATTACTTCAACCAGATGTTCTCTTGGCCATTGAAATTATATCTTCGGTAACTATCCCTATTGATGATTCCTTACATTTTTTGGTATAACTCTCTTCCATTTGAATTATCTTAGGAAGATCCTGAAGATCACTTGGCAGGTACCAGACACTGGTCTTTTCTTAAGCTAAACTGCCAAGTATTCAATCTCTGAGAGTGCAACTTTGATGGATTGGCTGCTTTGTTTGAACATATGCTTGCCTAAAAGACTATTTTATAGAGAACTCATACAAGGCAAGCACTCATATGATGGTCAAAAGAAGTAATACAAGGACACTTGCAATGTCTCTAAAGAACTTGGGAATTAATTGTGAGACATGGGAGACACTGGCACAGGATTATCCAGCATGATGTGCTTTTATCAAAAAGAGTGCTGTGCTCTAATTGGAAAACAGGATTGAAGAATCTCAAAAGAAATATGAAATGCCTAAATTTAAAGGATTTGTCCCAATTATCCAAATGGACTATTTGTGCCCAACTTGTGGTAGAGCTCATATTGGTCTGATCAACTACAGTTGGACCACACTAACTTGACCTTAACATGATAATGTCATTTTTTTGTCTTCTTCAAGATCGAAGAATAATAACCAGTTCACCAGTATAATTTTTCATGATGAATATACCCCTCCTACTTCTTCTATTTAACAAACTTTCCCTTGTAGTAAAGATTGTAATACACAAGCATATATATACAAACACAAACAGTTTAACAAATCCAATTAACATGTTCATTGCATGACTGCCTATACAACATGCCCTCTGCCTGTCCAATGACAGGAAAGATGTAGATTTTATATTCATCTTTTCCAGGGCTAGACTTAATCATAATCACATTACAATTTTCAGCTTTTTCTTTTTCTCTCCATTGGCATTATTGTAATATTTGTGTAACCTATTTTCCTGATTTTGCACACTCTAAGCAGAAATATTTTATTTTATTTATTTTTTCTTTTTCCTTTTTTTTATTAAAGCTTTTTATTTACAAAACATATGCATGAGTAATTTTTCAACACAGACCCTTGCAAAGTCTTCTTTTCCAAATTATTCCCTCCTCTAGATGGCAAGTAGTCCAATACATGTTAAATATGCTAAAATATATGTTAAATCCAATATATGTATACATATTTATACAGTTATCTTGCTGCACAAGAACAATCAAATCAAGAAGGAAGTAAAAAAACTGAGAAAGAAAACAAAATGCAAGCAAACAACAACAGAAAGAGTGAGAATGTTAGGTTGTGGTTCACACTCAGTTCCCACAGGTCTCTCTCTGTGTGTATATGGCTTTCTTCATCACTGAACAATTGGAACTGGTTTGAATCATCTCATTGTTGAAGAGAGCCATGTCCATCAGAATGATTGTTGTATAGTCTTATTATTGCCATGTATAACAATCTCCTGGTTCTGTTTAAGCAGTAATATTTTAATACAATAATCACATTCTCTTGAGAGTTTCTTTTTTCTATGCATATTTGGGCAAATCCTCCCATGGCATCTTTTCATGTAATGACTAATTAATATAAGAGTTCCCATTCTGGGTTTCACATACCCCACAGAAGATCATTCTTCTCCGAAGTGTACTTTTAACTTCCCTGAACGTTCTCTATAATACCCCATTCATTCATTCAATAAACATTTATTAAACACCTATGTTCCAGGCATTGTGTGAAGCCCCAGAAACTGCTTTAACTTGGAAGCTCACTTCATTGCTGGATTTCAAACACTGCAAGTGCTCCCTGCTTCTGTGGTCTTTCCCTCTAATTGGCTGATTCCTCCCAGAGACCTCTCTCTCTACCCTTTTCAACTCCTTTTCATGCACTGACTTTCTCTATTAGAATGCAAACTCCTTGGAAGCAAGTGCTCTCTTTTGGTATTTATATCCCTGGTTATTAGCATGGTTCTTGGCATATGTTGTTCAGTTATTTTCAGTTTTGTCTGACGCTTCATGACCCTATTTGGTGTTTTCTTGGCAAAGATACTGGAATAATTTACCCATTTCCTTCTCCAACTTATTTTAAAGATAAGGTAACTGAAATAACCAGGGTTAAATGACTTATTCAGGGTCACACAGTGAATAAGTATTTAAGAACAGGCTTGAACTCACAAAGTTCTTCCTGACGCCACCACACTGTGCACTTAGGAACATATGGTAAGCACTTAACATATGCTTCTTGATTTGATGAAACATGTAAGAGACAGTTTAAATAACAATTTCTACTAACCAAAACCAGATGAATGAGGATTGGATTAGAAACCCTCTTTATATTATCCTGGAAAAAAAAATGTGACATTAACCCAACGAAAGACAAATTATCCGATCTCTTCAGTAACCAGAAACTCTGAATTGATTTGCACTCAATGAAATTAACATGCCCTCAGAGAAGCATATCCCATCCTTGCCAACATAAAGATTCCCACAAATTGGCATTCCAATTCTGTTCTCATTCTAATCCAAAGTAAGAAGCAACCTAGAGTCTGAACATGAAATGTAGGTTTTTATTTCAAAAACTATTCCAGTCATAAAACTGATGACTGACAAAGAATGAGATCAATTCTCTCTAATTGATATGACTATGTTTTGATAAATACTTTGCAACTTTATGATACTAAAAATCATTATGTATGTAATATTTCTTTATAAACAATATGATCTATTATATTTTTGTTCATATACATGGTAAATGATAATTTTCCCTCCATTTATATTTAGGGGGACTATAGGAAGTTCTACTGAAAACAAAAACTTCTGTGACTAAAGAAAGTTAAGAACAACTCCTTTATTGTATACTCAATGACTCTGGTTGAATAATCAAAAGGAGTTGTGTATGCTACATATTGGGAAAGTCACTGATGAATTAGAATGTGCCAGGGAGAGGGCAACAAGGCAGAGACTGATAATGCCAGAGAAGGACATGATGAAGGAATTGTGTGTTTGTGTTATTTTGGGAATAAATATGAAAATACTTAAAGGCTAGGAGAACAATATACAAAGAACTCAATAAGATAATCAAAAGAGAACAGTAAAATGAATTTTCTATAAAATGTATATATACATACACATTTATTCATTTCAATGGAGCCTTTGGTCTTATTCATTTGACACGACCCTGACTGACAATTTACGGACACCATGAATATTATCTGTTGCAATTGTGATTTTTCTGAGTTTCTATGTGCTGTGAATCACAGCTTTATGTAACAATAGAAGAATTTGTTTATTGTGGGATTTTTCAAGGTTGATTGTGGGACCTTTGATTTTATTAAGTCCATGAAACATGCCAGAGGCCTTACTCTAGATCTCTTTATATTGTGTGAATACTAATCGAGCATACAAATTGTCCATTGGCTATCCCTTGATATAGCCACATGATTGACCCAATTTCTTTGCTGGTTATATATCTTTTTAGTGGCATTCTTTTTAGAATATCTTTTAGACAGTTGAGACTGTTATATTCTTTGCCTGATAGCCAGGGTTTTATTTTTAAAGTGAAGAAAAACAGGACTAATGGTGGCAGAATTTAGGCTGACCTAGAAGGGGCACTGAAAAAAAGAATTTTCTTTGGTTAATAATAATAATAAGAATTATTATTATTATTAACATTTATATAATATTTTAAGGATTGCAAAATACTGTACAAATGTTCTCATTTTTTCTTCATGACAATTCTGGGAAGAAAGTGCTATTATTGTCCATTTTATTTAGAGATGAGGACACTGTATTCAATTGAAATAAATTACTTGGGCCAGGGTCATCCATCTACTAAGTATCTGAAGTTGGATTTGCACTGAGGTCCTCCTGATTTGGGGTCTAGCACTTTATCCATAATACCCTCTAGCTTCCTAGTTAAAGGCTAAGGATTTGGGATTAGGTATTGCTCCTTAATTCGTGTTTATTTGCATGCTTTTTGCCAGTGGTTATTAAGTTTATTATTTTTAAAAAGCAAATATGTTTCACTTGATAATAGATGGTAACTGTTTCATCTGACTCTGAGATTCTGTATCTCTGTGATTGTAAAATATGACTAAAGTATTCTTTTTATTTATTTATTTTTTGCTTTTTGCTGAGGCAACTGAAGTTAATTGACTTGCCCAGGGTCACACAGCTAGGGATAAAGTATTCTTAAATGCAAAAAACATAGAATGGATGAATAAGAAATTTAAAGAATCACTTGTAATGTATGATGCATAATGAAGTAACAATGATAAGCACTATGCCTACATACATATATATATGTATACACATATGTAATAATAGGATAGTGCTAAGATAAACCAATGTAATTCTAAATGAAGGTAATTGACGTATAATTATAATGGCCAATCATGGCCCTGGAGAACAGGCAAGGCAGCCTCTAAATCCTTGTAGTAAAAATATGTAGAATTATGTGTGATGACAATTTCACTTATAGTCCCTTTGTCATTTAATTTTGCTCCTCTATTTTTTTGTATTAAGGGAAGGCTGGGATGGTGGAGGAATGCCTGAACATCAGTATGATGTAAAAATCAAAGATGAGCAACAGGTGGTACCATAGTATAACGAGTAGCCAGCTTGAAGTCAAGAACTCATCTTCTGAGTTCATATCTGGCCTCAGACAGTTTCCTAACTGTTTGACCCCGAGGAAGTCATTTAAACCTTTTTGCCTCAATGTCCTCATCTGTAAAATACGCCAGAGAAGATTATGGCTTTAGTATCTTTACTAAAAACACTAGAAGTAGAGATATGAATGGACATGAATGAAAATGACTGAATGACAATAACAACAAAATCCAAAGATATCAATAAAATGCCCTTTGCAAATGAACGTAGTTAATGTTCCACTGTTTTATTAACTATTTTAACTTTTTATTAAATCTGTATTTTATTAACAGTTTGCATGGTCCAGAAAATAAACTTATAGAAGGGTTGGGAATTGGGCATGATATTTCATTGGTGAAAGGAATGCCTGGTAAAGAATTTTGTCTGCCAAATACAAGTGTATACTTTCTTAATAATTTAACTGGCCCTTTATCACACCATATTGAAGTTGTATTTATTTATAGAGATGTCTATATCTACTGAGGAAAGGAAATGGCCTGTGATTTCATTAATATGAGGATATTTAAGGTGAGAAAATTTATTCTGCAAATACTGGTTGGCACGACATCCAAACTTTTAAATTCCTAGAGATTTCCTTAGAGCCCTGAGAGATTGTTAACAAATTAAGAAGACATTAAGCCCTTATTATGTTCCAAAGAATGGTCAAAAAACAGTCGCAGTTTCATGGAGTTCACAGTCTAATGGAAGAGACATCTTAAAATAACTATATACAAACAGGATAAATATATGATAAACTGAAGATAATCTCAAAAGAAAGATATTGTAATTAATGAAGACTGGCAAAGATTTTTTATATGAGATGGGACTTTAGATGAGGCTTGAAGAAAGCCTGGGAAAGTAGGAAGCAGAAAAATGTTGGGCAGTATGGGTCAGAATGAATGTCTGAACCTTCCTGGTTCGAAAACCAAATCTCTATCCACTGTCCCACACTGCCTCTGAAGCTTTAAAATGAGTAGCAAATGTTCTATCATTTAGTTTTGTGGTAATAATAAAATAAAAAAGGTAGAGATGTTATCTCTTGCAACATGAGCAATCATATTTATAAGAAATATGTAGCAGTTTAGAAATTTTATGTTCTTGAGGGATTAATCTTTAAACATAAATGTGACTTTGTCTCACCTCTCAGGTTAACCAGCTGATGGTTGCCTGTATGCCAAAAATGTTTTCTTACTGTTTAAAATAAGATTCCTTACATTGTCTCAACCTAGTACAACTTTTCTTCGTTATATCAA
>JAJPUD010007784.1:10505-76701 GCA_023553655.1 Myrmecobius fasciatus | reverse complement strand
AAAAAATGACTTGCAGCCTTTTAGTCAGATATTTACATGGAATGTACCAATTTCTAAAGAATGAAAAATTGCAGTCACAGAGAGGATGGCGGAAGGACATATGCTGAGTATTAACAGTCCATTGTTAGGAATAGTTAACCATAGAGGAATTTTGAAGAGCATGAGTAAATTGGGGTGGAAAGAAGAAAAATAAATTCTTCCTTCATCACAGGAAAAGAGGATGGACTGGAATACAGTTAATTACTTAAATGATTTTAAAATCCCTTTAGTGATGCAATCAACTAAACAAACAGTTATCAAGTTCCTACTATATATTGTGCACTGTTTTAGATGCTTGGGAGTGCTTGCCAACCCATTTAAGTGCTTCCATGAGTCTGGCATAGATGTTCTTGGCTTCCTTTTATTCTGACATCATGTCTGTTATTTCTGACCCTAGCTGTATGTTAACTTCTAGATTAGATAATTTCCAAGATTTCTTACCATTCTGATGGTCTCTAAGGCTGTGGAAAGTGAACACTGTTCCCTGGGTGAGACCTTGAGAAAATTAGATTGCATAAAGGAAAAGAAATAATTTCTTTCCCCTACTTTGTATTCCTTATTCATTTTTATTTATTGGCTACCCTTCCAAAGGTACTCTGATTCTTTTGTTCTTAATGCCTTTTTTTAAAGAGACTGATAAAGGGAGGAAAAGAAGGAAGCTAGCTATATAGAAAGGGAAAATGTCATCAGAAGATATTTTAATTTCTATGGTTCTTGTCATTAAAAATTTTTTTCACATAGGATCTTATTTTTTCTATATATGACTTCCAAATTGGTATAACAAGTTTATTCCTATGTTGCAGGTGTGATGATATGGGCAAATGTGAATGGAGATAGCATGGCTTTTGTGAGCATAGTTTAAGATTTGCAGGTTTAACTTGAGGTTTAAAAACAATCTAATTATAGTATAATCAGAGCAAGAGAAGGGAGAGAGAGAGAGAGAGAGAGAGAGAGAGAGAGAGAGAGAGAGAGAGAGAGAGAGAGAGAGAGGGAGAGGAAGCGGGAGAGGGAGGGAGGGCACAAATATAGGAAAAATATTGATTTTGGAGTTTTGGTGGACTGAAAAATCTACTAAATTCATATATATATATACATATATATACACATATATTTGTTACATGAACATGGGCAACTCTCGACTTCTGTTAGTCTGTTTCTCAAATGGAGATAATAATCCACATTTGAAGTACTTCACAGAGTTGTTTTGATAATCAAAACAGATACTATATGTAAGGCACTTTTCAAAAGTTTAAAATGCTATACAGACATATTACTAATTATACTGTAATAGAAACAGAATATATGTAAACACAGCACTAATAAACACATTCTTTTTTAGCTATTTAAATTTTCTTCATAATGAATTTTTATAAAGCAAAGACTAGATAAAATTAATATCTCCATTGATATCTCTCTGTATCATGTATTTTGTGAATTTATCTTGTCATAATTTTTAGACTTAATAACTCAAGATGATCAATGTTCAGATCTCACATAAAACTCTTACTAGTTATATGGCCCTTTGCAAATCACGTTACCTTTCTGGACTTTAGATTCATCATTAATAAAATGAAAGAGTTGGATATGACCTCCAAACTCTAATCCAGGGTTCCTTTGAGATACAAGACAATATTTGAGAGTACAGACCATGATAACAACTAAAGGCATTGTCTTTGCAACCAATGATTTAAGAGCATTTTTGAAGAAATGCTACATTTTTTTTTCTCCCTAGATATAACTAAATGCTTTTAGGAAAAAGCCATTTATGAGTTATTAACATCAAATTAATCAAGGTTTTATGCCAAAAGAGAATTTCTCTGGAGAATGAAATAATTAGCCACATCCTAGGAGGATAGATGAGAAAACTTTGGAAGAATAGTTCTTGGTTTAGATTGGAACCTGCACCTATAAAGTGTTCTGACAGGAGTTTTGAAATTGTTTCTATTCCCATAGTGCTCCAGAGAGTCAGGCTTCATGTTCACCATATCATCCAGCCCAGAAAATAGTTTGCAGGTTCCTGGGAAGCTTTTTGTGAGATTGGTCAAGATACCAGGTGTTGCTGGTAGGGGAGTAGAGGAAGAATATGTTCCCCAGATTGAGTACAATGTTTTATTAGTGATTCCTGAAGAGAGAAGCAATTTTTGTAACTGCAGAAAAAGGTTAATGCCTCTTTTCCACTCTGCATATATATGGCTATGTACATTTTATGTGTGCTTTAAAGCTTAAATTTGCTTAATCGTGATCCTAATTATTATTGTTTTTTTATGACAGTCATTGCTTTTTAAAGTCCAGAATTGTGATTTCATCAGTGTAGAAAACTTATCCAGACTTGCAACTGTTGTGCTACCTATATGGGTTATCTAAAGGTAGCTAAGTTGTAGATAGAGTGTGCTAGGCATGGAGTCAGGAAGACATCTCCCTGAGTTCAAATCTGATCTCAGACTCTTGTTAGTTGTGTAGCCCTGGATAAGTCACTTAAACTTGTTTTCCCTAGTTTCCTCATCTGTAAAATGAGCTGGAAAAGGAATTGGCAAATCACTCTATTATCTTTGCCAAGAAAACCCCAAATGGGTCATCAAGAGTTGGACATGACTGAAATGAATGAAAAACAGGCTACGGAGAAATTAAATGAATTGAACAGGATAACATTTCTACTGTAACTCATAGGTTGGACTTGAACTTAGTTCAGTCAGCTTCTTATCCCTATGCTATGCTACCCCTTCACCACTGCTTTTTAAACAAAAGATATGTCCCTGAATCTAGAAGGATGAATTGCTTACATTTTGAATTTTTGAATGAGAGTCCATCAATCAATTTTTATAGTTTTTTTAGTATTATTATTATAGGATCATTCCTAAACTATTAGATAATTAAGTAATGATAAAATCTAATTAATGAACTTAACAGTTTTTATTTCAAAATGCCAAATTATTCATTAGTGTGTGGTTGTCTTTTGATATGAAAAAAATTGCTTGTACCACTAAATTAAACAAAACACTTGATGGAGGTCTGCTATTAAAATGCTGGCCATAGAACATGATCTAGTATAAAGAAAGCATGCCTCGAATCCTTTCCGCAATGGATTATAACTAAAAGTTCTAGAAATTTATTTCAACATTTTTCATCTGTGATGGATTGCCTCTAGCATAATAAAAACTGGAGAAGGACACTAGGAAGCTCTTAAAGAAGATTTTCCTATAGCATACCATGTCTTCACAATCACACAGTTCACTGAGAGATACAGAGAATGTCATATCTCACTGTATAATATTTGTTAACTTCTCCAAACCTTTTGATGGAACAAAATTCAGTCTTAAAGGCTGTCCTCGAATCTTTTATTTTTAAGTTAATAATATTTTTATTGTTTTAATTATATGAAAAGATAGTTTTCAATATTCATTTTTACAAGATTTTGAGTTCTAAATATTTTCTCTCTTACCTCCCTTACCTCCTCCCTCCCCAAGACAGCAAGCAATCTGATATAGGCATACATGCAAAATAATTTTAAAATATTTCTATAAAGGCTATCCTTAAGTTAAGTCTTCTATATGTATGTTATATCACAGATACAGCCCCGATGATTGCTATATTTAGGTCTCTGGAGAAGAAGACATTTGCAAAGTACCTAATCTGGGTCAGGGAATGACTTTTTACACAATTATTTTTAAAATGTCATTTAATTATGATATTTATTGATGTGTTTCAACATTATCTGAAGCATATATAAAATAAAACTATTTGTTGTTGTTGTTGTTTTAACCAATGCCATAGAAGATGCCCATGAAGAGAAAGAATAGAAAAAAACATTCTCGGGTAAACACATGGTTCTCTAAATGTTCCTGGTGGTAAATGGCATTGGGCTAATTGTATCAGACCCCAGGAAACTACAATATATACTAAATGGAATCTCTAATAATTTAAAAGAGATTGGCCTAGCCATCTACAGTGGATGAAAAATGCATGTAAATCCCTAGTTGATGTGTGGTTTGACAGGAAGCCCTCTGAATTAGTCTCAGTATGTGTATATTTATGGGTTTTGGACATTGTAGATATATAATGAACTAGACCCAGATTTTAATAGAAATATAGTACTGGACCTGATCTGATTTGAAAATTCTGCTGCATATGCAGCATTTCTTGTCTCTATATTTCCAGTCCTTAGCCCAGTGTTTTATATGTTGTAGGTGCTTAGTAAAGGCTTGAATATTAAATGGAAAGTTGTTCAATGCCTCAAACTCCCATCTTTTTAATGCTAGTAGGTTCCTACTGAAGCAAAATGGCTTTAAGTCATGGAACACTTTGATGTCATAAAAACTAGCATTGCATGACACCCCAAAAGCTTGAAAATAATTCCAGTGAAAACTTGTGTGAAAAATAGCATTAAAAACATAATTAAAACATAATTTAAAACATAACCACCCAACACATAATAGAGGATGAAGAATCAACTGTATGAATTTTCCAGCTTTAGAAATAGGTCAAATTACCTATCAGTAACATGAGCAAAGCCTGATGGTATAATGAATCCTGTGGTGGACCTGGAATTGGGAAACCTTTCAGCTTTTTCAGTCATTTCTGACTCTTCATGGCCCCTTTGGGGTTTTCTTGGCAAAGATACTGGACTAGTTTGCCATTTCTATCTCCAGCTCATTTTGCAGATGAGGAAACTAAGGCAAATAGGATTAAATACCTTAGGAGTCAGGAAAATCTGAGTTCAAATGTTGCCTCAGACACATAGCAGTATGACTCTGGGCAATTTGCTTCAATTATAAAACAGGAATAACAATATCACCTATTTATCAGATTTGTTGTAAGAATCAAATGAGATAATATATGTGAAGTACATAGCACAGTGCCTGGCATATAGTAAGTGCTTAATAAATGCTTTTTCCCTGCCCTAACCTGTCTTGAAGCTCTTCTCCTATAACACCTAAGCAAACTCTTCTATGAAGTACATCTGAGAAAAACAATGCATGTTTTATCTTCAACCATATGATAGTTTGCTAATTTTTCCTTTTTGTATTTGAAGAGATTTTTGTTGCTACTTTTGGGCATTTGGGAAACATTCAATCCACTTACATAGTACAGGAGGTGAAAATTAAGTAAACCTTACAAACTTTGGTTTTAATTTTGATTGCTTTTTTGTTTTACTTAGGGTGTGGTCAGACCTACTGGAGGATATGCAGTAATGCTGAACTGGACCATGTCTTCTATATATGGACTGAAACCAGGAGAGGTAATTGTTAAATGCTTTTAAATTTGTCTGTTGATATATTAAAAGTATACATTTGGGTGTGCAGCTAGGTGGTACAGTGAATAGAGAACTGGTCTAGGAGTCAGTAAGATTGGATTCAAATCCAACCTTATACACTTACTAGCTGTGTAATCCATTCAAATCCAACCTTATACATTTATTAGCTGTGTGATTCTAAGCAGTTGACTTAACTTTGATTATCTTTCTCCCCAAAAAAAACCCACAGACAAAATATATATTTTCCAATGTTTTGTTTTTACATCACCTATCTTTCCTCTAATATCTTTCTATTCTCTTTGTTTCCAGAGAGTCATTCCTTATTACAGAGAATTTTTTTTAATTATAAAGAAAAAGGAAGAAGAGAAAAAAAACAGCAAAACTAATCAATATATTAGACAAAAAAAGCTGACAGTGACTGTGTTACTATCTAGGTTACTAACTTGGGCAAGTTATTTAAGCTTTCAGGCCTTAGCTTCTTCTATGGAATGAGAATAATAGCACTACCTGTTGTAGTTGTGAAGATAGGATGAAATAATTCAGGCTATCCCAAAACCTCAAATTTTTTAAGCTTAAAACTACATTAGTGCTTGGGATCATAATGAATAATAACCAATAAATATCTATAAGCACCAGTTACTATATACCATTGTGCTAAGACCTAAGAATGTAAAAAGAGACAACACAGTCCTGACCTCAGAAAGCTTACAAGTTAATGGGGGAGACAGCACTTAAAAAAATGTTTACAAGGCAAATTATATGTACAGGGTAAATAGATGATTAACAGAAGGAGAACACTAGAATTAAGAGGGAAGACATCTTATAAAAGGTGAGATTTTAGTTGGGACTGAAAGGAAACTGAGGACGTTAGTAGTCTGAGTGTTACTGGATCAAAATGGTAGAGGAGAGTAAGATGTAAGAAGACTGGACAAATGGGAGAGCCCTAGACTGAAGGACTTTGAATGACAAACAGAACATTTTGTATTTTTTCCTGAATGCAATAAGAAAATATTAGAATTTATTGGGGAGAAGTAGCTTCTCCTATCTCCTTTTTGGGTCTCTGTTGTTCTTTGAAATTCTACAATATTTATTTTTAATTATTCTGTGGATTTTTAAAAAATTCATTGTCATAGTAGTGATTTATTCATTGTTTATTTCATTTTGCATTAATTCATGTGTCTTTACATGCTTTTCTAGATTTGTCACGTTTCTTTTCTTTTTTCTTTCTTTTTTTTCCCCTGAAGCAGTTGGGGTTAAATGACTTTCCCAGGGTCACACAGCTAGGGAATGTTAAGTGTCTGAGACCAGATTTGAACTCAGGTCCTCCTGACTTCAGGGCTGGTGCTCCATCCACTGTGCCACCTAGCTGCCCTCACATTTATTTCTTTTACTTACAGCAAAATACGGTGACATTACCATTCCCTAATTAATCGGCGTTGATTTTATTTCTAGATTTTTGCCTCCACAAAAAAATGGTACAATAAATATTTTGAGTTATATGGAGCCTTTCTTGGCATCAGTGACCTGGAGAGGTCATAATGACTTTTACATCCAGAAAGCATGAAATATCTTTGACTAAGTCTTTCTGATGGTGTCATTCTCTTGTTTTCTAGGTTTGGTGGGCAGCTTCTGACCTAGGATGGGTCGTTGGACATTCCTATATTTGCTATGGACCTCTTTTGCATGGGAACACAACTGTTTTGTATGAGGTAACACATTCAGAATTATCATTAAATGTCATTAAATTTCATTCTTTAGAGTTGTACAGTGTTTCAAAAGTCAGTACAGTTTTAATTTATGAAATCTGTTAATACTTCATTAGGACATTTGGGCCACTCTGCAGATTATAATTGTCAAAAATAACAAAAAATGTAGAAATATTTATCTCCTGTCTTAATTGATGTGATCTTATATATATGTATACATATACATATATATATACATACACACACATATATATATATAAAAGTCACCTAAAAATAGAAGCCATATTCTTGTTTTATTGGTTCATGAAAATATATCTATAGAGAGGATAGAGATGTAATTGTTGTTGTCTGATTATTCAAAAGGAGAGAATACTTAAGAATATCCAACTGTTCTGCCTAATTTCCTTTCATTAGAAAGGTTTTGTGTTGAGTCCATGCCAGACTTATACATATCTTCTCCAATCACTATTTCTTATAAGATGTGCATATGCAAATTAATTGACAGTCATGTATATATGTAACAAAATTATCTCCTCAGTGTAGCAAGAATAAGGGTGATTTGTGATAGGGTTGAGAATGGCCTGAAAGAAAACAAGAAGAGAAATATTTCTAGCATCTCCCCCTGCCCATCCTTCAAGAGATATTAATTTCTCTGAAGAGAGGAAGCAATATATTAAGGCAGGAAGTTGCAACTCTGCTCTTCTCAGGAAGAGACTAGAATTATATCAATTTCTTTAAATATTATTAATCTAGGAAATACCTAGTTCTCTATGATCTGCTAAGTATCATATATTCCAGGTAAAATATGATTCTCTTTGGGTGGGTATGTGTGTGAGATTCTCTTTGTCTAGGTGTTGATGTTTGTTTGTTGCATGTTTTCCCAAATCATGTCCTGATATCTAAGAATTTACTTATTTGATTAATATTTTTAAAGTATTTATTTGCTTTGTAATCTTACATATTATTTTATGTTTTTAATAACATCATTCTGAGCAATCCTAGCACAGAAAGAATCCCTAAGCGAGATGGGTATTTGTTTGATCAACTAGTCTTTGAATTAAAAAAAAAAAAGAAGGGGGGTGGTGCAGTGGATAGAGCACCAGCCCTGAAGTCAGGAGGACCTGGGTTCAAATCTGGTCTCAGAACTTAACATTCCCTAGCTGTGTGACCCTGGGCAAGTCACTTAACCCCAATTGTCTCAGCAAAAAAGCAAAAAAAACCCCAAAAAAACAAACAAAAAAAGAAAACAGAAACCTCATTATATTGCAGTTGTTGTTTAACTTAACTGCACAGAATATAACATGGCCTTAACAACTGCCCTACCTCTCAGGGGGTTGTGGTGGCCCTAGAATTGTATGTGCTTGTCCTGATTTAAGGAAAGAATTGGCAGATTTTCCATTTTACCCAAGGTTCTGACTTGCCAACAAGCCAGTAAATAAAAACATTTGATTCCATTGGTAACTACTTATATAAACTTGGCAGTCAATGGAGGGGCTTTGGCCAGATGGATGGACTGTCATGCAATATTGAAGGTGACATGGTGGTTATAGTTAACACGAGGGAGGGGGAAATTCATACATATATACATACATTCTATTTTCTTGTTTTCTAGGTTTGATAGGTAGCATGTATGCACACATTTATATATACATATATAAACATACACACATTATATGTGTGTGTGTGTGTTTGCAATGCAGACATGTAAAAATGTGTAAACATTCTCAGCTTCTACTAACTTTCTGGCTTCGTGTCATTGTTCCTTGTTAATTATTTTTCTTTTTTTGTTTGAATTTCAAACAAATATTTCAGGCAAGATCCATTTTGGGGGAAGAGAACCTAAAAAAGGATAAAATTAGTGAAGTCGTACTTCTTTTATTTTAGCAGATAAATTCAATCTCTAGCAGAAAACTTTTAACTACATAGCATAGTGCTGGTTAATGGCTCTACTTCATCTAAAAATAATAGCTAATAATTACTAGCATTAAAAAAGTATTTTAAGATAAGCATAATGTTTTATAAACATTCTCTTATTTGAATCTCAATAGCAGGTGCTATTAATATCCCCCTTTTTCAGTTGAGGAAACTGAAGCAGAGATCTATTAAAATGACTTGCCCTAGGTCATACAATTAGTAAGTATTTGAGTTAGCATTTGAACTCAGTTCTTAGAACTCCATTTCTTGTGTCATCTAGCTACACAGAGGAGTTTTGGAGTATTTTTTTTTTTTTTTTTTTTTTTTTTGCTTTACTTGGGCTGCCTTTGTGTGGCGTATTTTATGAATTAATTCAAAAAATGATAATAATGTAAAAAAACAGAATGAAAGAAATTGAAGGGTGAGAAATTAAGAATATTAGTGTTCTTGATTATATGCTATATTTTTATGGGGCTCTGGCTTCATACTTTTCAAAAGTCAGATTTGAGATTTAGTTACAAAGAATTATTTTTTCTGAGATTCTTTAATACTTCATGTGTTTGACTGTTAAAAAATCATTTTTTTGTATTATCAGAAAATGTGGTGAGTTTTTTGGCTCTATAATAGACTTTAATATGTTTAGCTTTTTTTAAAGGATTGCTTTTTATCTTAAAGTGTTATTTTTAAAGGATTATTTTTCTATCAAAAAGTGAAATTAAGAGATTAGGCAAACTTTTAAAAGAGATCTTTGTTTAAAGACTCTTGTTAATATGTTAATATTTACAATATGCAAGGGGCCTGTTTATATATGACTTTTTTTTTTTTTTTTTGCTGAGGCAGTTGAGGTTAGTTGAGGGTCACACAGCTAGGAAGTGTTAAGTATCTGAGGCCAAATTTGAACTCAGGTCCTCCTGACTTTAGGGCTGGTGCTCTATCTACTGCACCACCTAGCTGCCCCTATATATGACTGTTGTTTTTTTTTATAAGTCTTCAAGCTAAGAAAGGGTTTAATTTTTTTTAATTAAAGCTTTTTATTTTCAAAATATACATATGGACAATTTTTGACAATCACTCCTACAAAGGGGATTTAATATTTTTGAATGAAATTTTATGTTTAACAGTGTAAAAAACATTCTTAGGTCACTGATCATACAAAAATAGACTATGCTAAATGTGATGTAAACACATTGGTTTTTTTTTTTTTACCACTACTCTTTTATTATTTTTTT
The DNA here is from genome assembly GCA_023553655.1 of Myrmecobius fasciatus. Taxonomy (NCBI): domain Eukaryota; kingdom Metazoa; phylum Chordata; class Mammalia; order Dasyuromorphia; family Myrmecobiidae; genus Myrmecobius; species Myrmecobius fasciatus. The sequence continues at coordinate 66,562 of JAJPUD010007784.1, read as the reverse complement.
CCTAAATTCCTTTCAAATACAATGTCTGCAGCATTAAGAAGCTGTCTATGTATTTCTCTATCTTGGAATGATGCACTCAACAATTTCTTTACTTATAGCAACTTAAAACAGTATATTATTGCATACTAATTGGCAAAGCATGTTAGAAACACATGACACTTTCAGCATTCCTGGGATCCCTCTCTTAACTGTCCACCATAGTCACTTTGAAGCTATAATAGCCTCTCATCCACCTGGGATATTAAAACATTTTAATTGGTTACCTTGTCTCAGGACTCTCCCCATTCCCATTCACCTTCTGCAAGACTGGTATCCCTAAAGTGCAGGTTTGGCTTTGTCATTCCTAAACTCTAGAAGTTACTGAATATTTTTAATAAAAAGTAAGAGAAAATAAGTATGCTATATTGATTTTGGGTTAAAGTACAAATTCTTCTTTTGATACTCCAAACATCCCATTTCGAGTCTAAACTACCTAAAACCCTTCAGGGTACTGCCCCACAGTCCTCCTCACATATTCTATAGACTATCCCTTGTTCTCCTAATTTGCTTATAATATTACCCTTTACGTCTAAATCATGAACCCATTTCAATTTTATCTTGGTATAGGGTGTTAGATATTGGTGAATGTCTAGTTTCTGACATACGACTTTCCAATTTTCCCAGCAATTTTTTGTCAAATAATTGAGTTTTTATCCCAAAAGTTTGAGTCTTTGGTTAAGTTGTTAATTATTTCTAGTAGGTTTTTTTTTAGTTTCTCTAGGTTTCTCTAAATATACCACCCTATCATCTGCAAAGAGTGATAATTTTGTTTCCTCACTACCTACTCTAATTCCTTTCATTTCCCTTTTCTTTTCTTATTCCTAAAGCTAACATTTCTAATGCAATATTGAATAGTAATGTGATAGTGGGCAATTTTGTTTCACCCCTGATCTTATTTGGAATGCTTCTAGCTTTTTACCATTACATATGATGCTTGCTGGTGATTCTAGATAAGATGCTCCTGATCATTTTAAGCAAAACTTCACTTATTTCTATAGTTTAAGTGTTTTTGATAGGAAAAGGTGCTGGATTTTGTCAGATGCTTTTTCTGCATTTATTGAGATAATCATATGGTTTCTGTTAGTTTGGTTATTGATTAATATTGCCAATTATGCTAATAGTTTCCTTAATATTGAACCAGCACTGCATTCCTGGTATAAATCTACTTACTCATAGTGTATTATCCTTGTGATGACTTGCTGTAATCTCTTTGTTAATATTTTATTTAAGAATTTTGCATCAGTGTTTCTATTGGGCTTATATAACAAAGAGATCTTAGAGGAGGGAAAGAGACCCACATGTGCAAGAATGTTTGTGGCAGCCCTTTTTGTAGTGGCAAGAAACTGGAAATTGAATGGATGCCCATCAATTGGAGAGTGGCTGAATAAATTATGGTATATGAATGTTATGGAATATTATTGCTCTGTAAGAAACGACCAGCAGGCCAATTTCAGAGAGGCCTGGAGAGACTTGCATCTACTGATGCTGAGTGAAACGAGCAGAACCAGATCATCATACACAGCAACAACAATAACACATGATGATCTACTCTGATGGGCATGGCTCTCTGCAACAAAGAATTGTCTCAAACCAGTTCCAATTGTTCAGTGAAGAAAGCTATATACACACAGAGAGAGGGATATGAAATATGGACCACAACATAACATTTTCATGCTCTCTATTGATGTTTGCTTGCATTGTGTTTCCTTTCTCTGATTTTCTTTCTTTCTTTTTTTTTTTCTTGTAGATAGGATTTTTCTTGCACAACTTGTCAAGTATTTTAACATTATTAACATGTAGTGGACTTCCAGCCATCTAGGGGAGGGGAAGGGACTGGGGGTAAAATTTGTAACGGAAAGCTTTGTAAAGATCAATGCTGAGGAACTACCCATACATATATTATACAAATTAAAAGCTTTAATAAAAAAAAAAGAATTTTGCATCAGTATTCATTAGGAAGATTGGTCTATCATCCTTTCTCTGTTTTGACCCTGTTTGGTTTAGATATCAGCACCATTATTTGTGTTATAAAAGAAAGTTAGTAGGACTTCTTCTTTCCCTATTTTTCCAAATAGTTTTGCATAGTATTAGAATTCATTGTGTTTTAAATGTTTGGTGGAATTCACTTGTAAATCCATCTGGCCCTGGAGATTTTTTCTTAGGGAGCTGATTAATAGTATGTTAAATTTCTTTTTCTAAAATGGGATTAAGTAATTTATTTCTTCCTCTGTTAATCTAGGCAATCTATATTTTTGTAAAAATACATCCATTTCACTTAGATTATCAGATTTATTGGCTTGCAATTGAGCAAAATAGCTCCTAATTATTGCTCCGATTTCCTCTTCATTGGTGGAAACCCTTTTCATTCTTGATACTATCAATTTGATTTTCTTTTTTCCTTTTTCTAATCAAATTAACTCAATGTTTATCTATTTTGTTAATTTTTTTTCATAAAACCAACTCTTAGTTTTATTAGTTCAATAGTTTTCTTTCAGTTTTATTAATCTCCTCTTTTATTTTCAGAATTTATATTTGTTATTTGAGAGTTTGAGTCTTTGGTTAACCCAAAGATTTTGCTACATTACAAATCTAGCCAATGAAAGTTTTACTTCTTAATGTAGTAATGCATATATATTATGTTATGTTGTTATGTTATACTTGTAATGTTATATCATGGCAGTTAGGTTGCTCAGTGGATAGAGTGTTGGGCTTAGAATCCAAAAAACATCTTTTTGAATTCAAATCAGGCCTCAGGCACTTATTCACTGTGTGACCCTGGTAAGTCACTTAACCCTGTTTGTCTGTTTCCTCATCTATAAAATAAGTTAGAGATGGGAAATGGCAGACCATGCCAGTACCTTGAAATTCAATAGGAGTAGCTGCTTGATTCAATGGATGGAGCACTAGACCTGAAGTCAGGGATACTCAAATTCACATCTGACCTCAGATATCCAGTAATTGTTTATAAATATATGAGCTGATATTTTTAATGTGAATTTTTATATCTAGGTCATATTAGTTACTTATCTTGATGTGAGGTATTGGTCTAAATTTATTTCTGCCCAACTGCTGTCCAGTTTTCCCAACTGTTTTTCTCAAATACCAAATCCTCCCATTAACTGACATTTGAAGTTTATTAAATATTACTCTGCTACTTGCTTCTGTATGTTGTATACACTATTGATTTCAGCTTTAGAACTTTCTCTATTTTATAACCAGCACCAAATAATTTTGATGGTTTGGGTACTCCTGTAACTTTGTTTTAAAGAATTGTACAGAACACTACAAAGTTAAGAGAATTGCTGAGGGTCCCATAACCAGGGTGTGTCCAAAGTGGGACTTGTACCTACATTTTCTTGGCTAGTTCCCCAATGAAAATATAAATGAGGGTTAAGTAAAATGCCTTGTGAAATCCACATAATAAAGATAACGTCTGACATTAGATTGTGGTGTAGTTTTCTTAAAATATACAACCTTGTAACTAGACCTTGAAGGATAAGTAGAATTTTAACAGAGAAGAGGATGAGGTAAGAGCTCTAGCATCAATTTGAACAAATTCATAAATTAAAAATATATAAAATGCATGATTGGATACAATAGCATCTAGTCTACGTGGAAATAAAAATTTCCATGTTAAAAATATAACCAAAGCATACAATTTCTGTTCTGTGCAGAAAAACTGTAATTCCCTAATACATCATCTGTTCATGAGATTCCTCTGCTAAAGAAAAGTTGAAACAATTACTTTAAGCAATATTCATGCTTAAGTTTTTCATTGTGTGTTCATTTGTTGTAAGATCTATATGATACAATGTTGTTTGAAAGATTTATCTTAAATATGCCCAAAGGGTTATAAAACTGCATATCCTTTAATCCAGCAATGTCACTACTGGGTTTCTGTCCCAAAGTGCTCACAAAACAAGGAAAGGGACCCACATATGCAAAAATGTTTGTAACAGTTCTTTTTTTGTGATGGCAAGGAATTGGAAATTGTGTGAATGCTCATCAGTTGGGGTATGGCTGAATAAGTTACAGTATATGAACAAAAAGAAATGGTAAGCAAACTGATTTCATAAAAGCCTGAAAATATTTCATGAACTGTTATTGAACAAAGTGAGAAGAACCAGGAGAACATTGTTCTCAGTAACAGCTAGATCATGTGATGATCAACCATAGCAGACTTAGCTCTTCTCAGCACTACAGTAATTTAAGACAATTCCAATAGACTTGGAATAGAAAATGCTATCTCATACAGAGAGAGAATTATGACTTATTCTTTTTCATGTTTTTTTCCTTTTTGTTCTGATTTATTCTTGTATAATATGAGAAATATACAAATAAGTTTAAAATGATCATAAGATTGCTTCTGTCTTGAGGAGGGCAGGTAAAGGAGAGAAAGAAAAAAATTTAGAACTCAAAATTTACAAAAAAGGATGTTGAAAACTATCTTCATATGTAACTGGAAAAATAAAATACTGTGGACATTTTTTTTTGAAGAAAGACCTGTCCTTTTAATTGAAAATAAATCAAAAGATAATAAGAAAAAAAGATGAAAGTAAATGACAGAATTACATAAGGGGCAGATCACTTGTGTCTTAAGACATGAGTTCAGATCCCACCTCTGATTTTTATTTGTTTAGTCATTTGATTTTGTTTTTTAACTATGTGACTTTGGGCAAATCATTTGTCCTATTTGGCCCTCCCTTTTTTCACCTATATAATATGGAAATTGGTCTAGATGGCCACTATAATCCTCCTGATTTTAAATTTCTTATTCTACATTTTCATATTAATGAATCATACCTCTTTAGAGTCACATGAATGAAAGAATATGAGAGAACTTTTTTTCTCCATTTGATGAATTCCAGTTTCTCAAAATCTAGTTTCTGAAGTGAAGTAATAGGAGATAGCTCTCTAGCTGATTAAGTGCCCAAACCCTTTAATATACAAAAGGCAGTTTGTGAAATAAATGTCTTCTATCAACTGTGAAGTGCCCATGCAGTTTGATTAATGAGTAATAGGTGATTCCTTTTTTATAAATAACATTAAAAGGGGAGATTTTATTTTATATTTCCATAAGCCTTTGTCTATAATGGCTATAGGAGACTCAAACAATTGGTAATTATGAATGGAAATACTCTCTTTAATAGATAAAGATTGCTCACTTAACAGAGCAATGCATATCTTATTCTGGAATCTCCCAGTAAATCTAGTTCTCTAAGAGTGCTCTTTTGGGACAGGAGAGAGATCATCTCCATACATGATGTTATCAGTAAAAAGAAATCATAATTTCCTGATTATCTTAATCATTTTTAGCCTTAACTTTCTGATGATTAATAAGCAATCTAATTTATTTTCCATGGGATGCATTAAATTTCGGCTTGTATTGCTTCTACTTGTTGAGAAGAATTAGTCATATTTTTAAAATTTTTTGATACATTTTGTACAAATTAATATCAGATGTGTGCCAAGGTGATTGTTTATAAAACCCTCAGTCACCTTGATACTTCATAATGATCAAGATTTCTGAATTGATTTTCTCAATAGTATTAGGATATCTGGTGAGCTCCAAATAAAGTAGATTTAAGGATTATGCACCAACACAATAAATATTTTTACTCACACTGCATAATTCAGGCCAAATTAATCTTAATTAGATCAGGTTTTTTTGGCTCTATTTTTCAGTGATAATGATCAAATTAAATAACTAGCTGAGATATTCATTCTAGTTTATCCTGTAGAAACCTAGCTATAATGCAAAGCACTGCATTTTTTGCAATTCACTTTTTAAAGTGAATTTTTTCATTAGTTTTGTTTTGTTTTGTTTTGTTTTTTTGCTTTTTGCTGAGGCAATTGGGGTTAAGTGACTTGCCCAGGGTCACACAGCTAGGAAGTGTCTGAGATCAGATTTGAACTCAGGTCCTCCTGACTTCAGGGCTGGCGCTCTAACCACTGCGCCACCTAGCTGCCCCTTCATTAGTTTTTTAATGGGCAAAGATCACTTCAAAACAATACAATGATGTGCCAAAGTTCTCCTGTATCAGTTTCCCTCAGTTGCTGTTTCAGTTTCCCTTAATTGTTCTGCCCCAAAATAGCAATACCCACTTCCTGACCATAATGCAAGAAATTATATTATAATAGCATATAATATATTTCTCTTAATCATTATCTTAAAGAAATTAATAACACATTATTTAAAAGCTGATGATTTACAATGTTCTATTTTCAAAATCAGCCTGCAAAAGTAAGCAGTAAAAGTATTATTAGTTTCATTGATGAAGCTCAGATATGAAATGATTTGTCCATCCTTATGGAACTAAAATGTATTGTCACTAGTAACCAACAGCAACAACAATAATATTAATAACTGTGAAACATATATATTCTTTAATTTACATACTGTTTTATGTATATTATCTCACTTGATTTTTATAATTACCCTGGGAAGTTGATGATACTGTCTTTATTTTACAGGTGGAAAAATTTAGGATGAGAAATAAGTGACTTAGCCAAGGCCATTGAGTTGCTTCCCAAGAAAGGATTCAAACTCATTTTTTACTGACTTCCACAGCTCCCTCCATTCTGCCTCTCTTATCTATTAATCTATTAATATGGTCCTATTTCCCTTATAGCATACCCCCTCACTTTCTTAATGATGAAAAAACAACAACAACAACAACAAGGATCCTATGGTATATGAGCTGTCTTCAGGCAATATCTTATCAAGTTAACTTCTTCTGAGTGTTTATATTGTCTGATCACATATTCAACTGTCTATATAATTGAATTCTTTAGACCAGTTCACAGAATCAAAAATATCCTGTAAATTATCCTACCCATTTTGTCAGTTCAATAAGTGGAAGTGATGCTTTGAATAAGAAATAAATTAATTCACACTTTTATTAAGTTATAAATACATATGGAGAAGCAAAAACTCTCTGGAATACATAAATCACTGCTCTACAGATCATTATTTCTGCTATCACAACATAAATAATTATCAAATTCATGAAGTTTGCTTTTGTTTCTGTAATACTTTTTTAAAGATACATGTTGATTTATAGCCTTTAGTAAATAAAATGTTTCTGTTTCACAAATTGTTTGAAAGTAACATCAAGGAGCCAATTTTAGCAAACTATTTTAATCAGTCTTTTGTTTATTCATAGTACACTTTAAGGCAGAGGGCTTTGCTTAAATAATTGGCCATGAGGATAAAATAAGAGAAATTTATTTACAAAATTGCTAATTGTTATCTACTATAAAGATTTAAGCAGATCTTGATTTGCTTATAAGTAAATTAAAATGGAAAATATTTTACTAAATATATATTTTAGATACATATATATATTTGTCCATATAGGTATATATATATATATAATATATATAATATGCACGTATATGCATACACATATAGATAGATATATATGTGTATAAATATACATATATGTGCATATTTAGATCCCAAATCTTGAAGTTTTGAAGATTTGATAATGTTAATATGAAACTGTACTCCAGTAAGGATTTTTATAGTAGCTAGTATATTTTTCAAAGTGAAAGTTATGCTGAGTCAGTGCCCAAAGAAGACTTTGTTCCTTTTTCTGCCTTAATAATAAATGCACTTCATGATCAGCAGGTCCCATTATTATAGTCCCATGAGTGGTTCTGTCTTTCCTTGCAGTATAATGACGCTAAGGGAACATGAAGGCTTGGCTTCTGTCCTTGTAGAAATTTTTTTCTCCATCTTACTCTGTGTTTCTCCTCTTTGCCTTACATAGAGTACAGAAAAAAGAGGAATTCCAGGAACCAGAACAAATAAACAGGAGGGCTCTCACTGCCCACAGATAAACTGAATTTATCCATCCTTCTCAATATATCTCCTCTTAGTCTCCAATTGACTGAAAGACACAGGAAAAAGCTTTACTTTTGTAAAAGGAGTTCTGGATTGGAAATTCATTTTTGTTATTTGATACATGTGTGTACTTAGATAAGAAAACTCATATACTTTGCATCTATAAAATAAGTGGATTGGGGGGGGCGTGGAGGCAAGATAGTAGTGAGTAGACACTCCAACCTTCTCTCAAACCAATAGCAGATTAAGCCTCTAAATTGGTTTGGGAGTGACAGAACCCACAAATATTTAGAATGCAACCCATTTCCAGAAAAAGATACTATGGAAGAACATCAGAATCGATCTGTTTCAAATGGCAGAGAGACACTTTGCCAAGCCCGGACTGTAGCACTGCGAGCCTGGGGCAAGGAGCTGGGGCAGGGACCCAGAGCATTGTGGCCTCCACACATCAGGGAATTTTTTGTGAGGGTCTTAGGCTACTCTGTCCTGGTTGCAAGCAGGGAGATTAGCAGATTTGCTATAAAACACCCAAAAGCAAATACAAAAGGCAAATTGTAAGCCATTGAACCCCAAAAGAATGTGGAACCTAGCCTCAATTTCCCAGCATGGGAAGTCAATCAGCAGAACTGCCCCAGGGCAAATTAAAGCAGCTGTCTTCCCTTTGCCTTAAGAGCAAACTTCAACCCTTAAAAGAATGAGCAAGGGGCACTTAGGTGGCGCAGTGGATAGAGCACCAGTCCTGAAGTCAGGAAGACCTGAGTTCAAATCTGGCCTCAGACACTTAAAACGTTCTAGCTTTGTGACCTTGGGCAAGTCACTTAACCCCAATTGCCTCAGGAAAAAAAAAGAATGAGCAAAAAAGCAAAAAGAACTAACCATAGACAGTTTTTATGGAGAGAGAGAAGAACAGACCTCAAACCCTGAGGTTACTAGGGGCAAGTCAAATCCAGATGAAGCCCCAAAGGATGAGATGAGCTGATCCCCATTTCACAAGGATTTCTTGGAAGATTTCAAAAGGGATCTAAAAAGAGAGCTAGAAGAAAAATGGGGAAAGGAAATGAGATTTTTGCAAGAGAGTATGGAAAAGGAAAAACAGAAATTATCTGAACTAAACTCCTTAAAAATAGATATGGTGAAATGGGAAAAGTATATAACTCCCTACAAAATAGATTTGGTAAGATGGGAAAAGCACATAATTCCTTATACAATAGATATGGAGAAAAAACAATTCATTGAAAAACAGAATTAGTGAAAGAGAAAAAAATTGGAATGAACAAAACAACTCATTTAAAAATTCATTTGGCCAAATACAAAAAGAGCTAAAGAGGTAAGTGAAGAAAATAATATACTAAAAAATCAGAATTTTGTAAGTAAATGACTCAATAAGACTTTCAAGAATCAATCTAACCAAACAAAAAAAAGGAAAAAAAAATAGAAAAAAATATGATATACCTCATTGGAAAAACAACTGACCTGGACAATAGATCTAGTAGAGACAATCTAAGGATTATTGGACTTCCTGAAAACCATGATAAAAAAAAGAGAGAGCCTAGACATCATCTTTCAGGAGATCATCAAGGAAAACTGCCCTGAAAAACAGAAGGTAAAATAGCCATTGAAAGAATTCACTGATCACCTTCTGAAAAAGACCCCCAAACAAAAACTCCAAGGAATATCATAGCAAAATTTCAGAATTACCAGATCAAGGAAAAAATATTTCAAGCAGTCAGAAAGAAACAATTCAACTATTGAGGAGCCACAATAAGGATTATACAGGACCTTAAAGAATCAAAGGGCCTGGAATCTGATATTCTGAAAGGAAAATATCTAGCTAAATCGAGCAATATTTTTTAGGGAAGAAGATGGACATTCAATGATACAGGTAAATTTCATTTATTTCTGATGAAAAGACCAAAGCTGAACAAAAAAACTGATCTCCAAAATCAAAACTTAAGAGAAGCATAAAAAGGTAAAAGGAAAGAACATTTGAGAACTATATCTCTGTTATGATATACTTAGAGAGTACAGGTATAATTTGATTTTATTCTGATAATATGAAAAAGAAATGAGGTGCAAAGGGAATTGTATGGAAAAAAGAAGAAAATGGAGGTAAAATGAGGAAAATAACCTCTCATGCAGAGGCAAAGAACAACTATTATAATTGAGGGAAAGAAGGAAGGAGGATGAACATTGTGTGAATCTTACTCTCATCAGATTTGGCTCAAAGAAAGAATGTTTCTTTCCCAGAGAAACTTGTCTCACCTTATAGGGAAGTGGGAGAAGGGGAAAAGATAGGGGTAGGTTAATAAAAAGGAAAACAGAAGTAATAAGGAAAAGGTACCAGAAAGCGGGAGGGGTTGCAAAGGGGAAGGACTCTTTGAAGGAGGTGGTGGTCAGCAGCAAAATACTGGGGAGGAGAGAAGGAGGAAAGGAAAGAGAAAAACATAACTAGGGGTAAATAAGATGACAGGGACTGAAGAATTTGTTATTTTAACTGTAAATGTGAATGGGATGAATTCTTCCATAAAACAGAAGCAGATAGCAGACTTGATTAAATGCCAGAATCCTACAATATTTTGTTTACAAGAAACACATTTAAAGCAGAATGATATATACAGAGCAACAGTAAAAGGCTGGAGCAGAATCTATTATGCTTCAGGTATAGTAAAAAAAAAATCAGAGGTAGTAATCCTGATCTCAGATCAAGCAAAAGCAAAAATAGATCTAATTAAAAGAGATAAGGATAGAAATTATATCTTGCTAAAGGGTATCATAGATAATGAAGCAATATCAATACTAAACATATATGCAACAAGTAGTATAGAATACAGATTCCTACAGAAGTTAAGAGAGCTGCAAGAAGAAATGCACAGTAAAACTATAATTGTGGGGATTTCAACCTTGCTCTCTCAGAACTAGAGAAATCGAGCAACAAAATAAGTAAGAAAGAAGTTAAGAAGGTAAATAGAATTTTAGAAAAGTTAGATATGATAGATCTTTGGAAAATATTGATTGGAAACAGAAAAGAGTATACTTTTTTCTTGGTGGCTCATAGAATCTATACAAAAATTGACCATGACATAAAAAATTGACCAGGGCATAAAAACCTCAAAATCAAATGCAGAAAGGCAGAAATAGTAAATGCATTTTTTTTCAGATCATGATTCAATAAAACTAACATGCAATAAAAGGTTAGGGGAAAATAGATAAAAAATTAATTGGAAAATAAATAATCGAATCCTAAAGAATGAATGGGTGAAACAGCAAATCATAGACACAATCAATAATTTCATCCAGGAGAATGACAATAATGAGACAACATACCAAAATTTGTGGGATGCAGCCAAAATGGTAATTAAGGGAAATTTTATATCTCTAAATGCTTACTTGCATAAAATACATAAAGAGAACATCAATGAATTGGGCTTATAATTAAAAATGCTACAAAAAGTAGAAATTAAAAGCCCTAAATTAAGTACCAAATTTGAAATTCTGAAAATAAAAGGGGAGATTAATAAAATTGAAAGTAAGAAAACTATTGAATTAATAAATAAAACTAAGTTGGTTTTATGAAAAAACTTAAAATAGATAAATCTAGTTAATTTGATTAGAAAAAGGAAAGAAAATCAAATTGCTAATCTCAAAAATGAAAAGGGAGAACTTTTCATCAATGAAGAGGAAATTAGAACAATAATTTGGAGTTATTTTGTCCAACTGTATGTCAGTAAATTTGATACTTTAAGTGAAATGGAGGAATACTTACAAAAATATAGATTGCCCAGATTAACAGAAGAGGAAATAAATTATTTAAATAATCCCAGTTTAGAAAAAGAAATAGAACAAGCTATTAATCAGTTCCCTAAGAAAAAATCTCCAGGGTCACATGGATTTACATGTGAATTCTACCAACCATTCAAGAAAAATTAATTTCAATACTACATAAACTATTTCAAAAAATAGGGAAAGAAGGAGTCCTACCAAATTCCTTTTATGACATATATATGGTGCTGATACCTAAACCAGGTAGGGCAAAAACAGAGAAAGAAAATTATAAACCAATTTTTCTAGTGAATATTGATGCAAAAATTTTAAATAAAATATTAGCAAAAAAGATAACAGAAAGTCATCCCCAGGATAATTCATTATGACCAAGAAGAATTTATACCAGGGATGCAGGGCTGGTTCAATATTAGGAAAACTATTAGCATAATTGACTATATCAATAATCAAACTAACAAAAATCATATGATTATCTCAATAGATGCAGAAAAAGCATTTGATAAAATCCAGCACCCATTCCTATTAAAAACACTAGAGAGTATAGGAATAAATAGACTTAAAAAAATGATCAGTAGCATCTATTTAAAACTATCAACAAGCATCATATGTAATGGGGACAAACCAGAACCATTCCTAATAAGATCAGGAGTGAAACAAGGTTGACCCTATCACCATTAGTATTCAAAATTGTATTAGAAATGTTAGCTTTGGCAATAAAAGAAGAAAAAGAAATTAAAGGAATTAGAATAGGTCATAAGGAAACCAAATTATCACTCTTTGCAGATGATATGGTAATATTCTCAGAAAACTTTAGAGAATCAGCTAGAAACAATGCACAACTTTAGCAAAGTTGCAGGATACAAAATAAATCCATAGAAATCATCAGCATTTTTATATATGACCAACTAAGTCCAGCAGCAAGGGATACAAAGAGAAATTCCATTTAAAATAATTGTCGATAGTACAAAATATTTGGGAATCTATTTGCCAAGAGAAAGTCAGGAACAAAACTACAAAACACTTTCCACACAAATAAAGTCAGATCTAATTAGCTGGAAAAATATCAAGTGCTCATGGATGGGCTGAGCGAATATAATAAAAATGACAATACTACCTAAATTAATCTACTTATTTGGTGCCATACCAATCAAACTCCCAAGAAATTACTTTATAGATCTAGAAAAAAATAATAACAAAGTTCATCTGGAAGAACAAAAGATCAAGAATTTCAAGGGAAGTAATGGAAAAAATGCAGATGAAGGTGACCTAGCTATGCTAGACCTAAAACTATATTATAAAACGGTGGTCATCAAAACCATTTGACACTGGCTAAGAAATAGAGTAGTGGATCAGTGGAATAGGTTAGGATCATAGGACAAAATAGTCAATAACTATAGCAATTTAGTGTTCGACAAACCCAAAGACTACAGCTTTGGGGATAAGAACTCACTATTTGACAAAAACTGCTGGGAAAATTGGAAACCAATATGGCAAAAACTAGGCATTGACCCCACACCTATCATGCTTTAGACATAGAGAGTGATATTATAAGCAAATTAGAAGAACATAGGATAGTTTCTTTCTCAGATCTGTGGAGGAGAAAGGAATTTGTGACCAAAGATGAACTGAAACTCATTATTGAACACCAGATATATGATTTTGATTATATTAAGTTAAAAATGTTTTGTACAAACAAAACTAATGCAGACAAGATTAGAAGAGAAACAATAAACTGGGAAAACATTTTTACATTTAAGGGTTCTGATAAAGGCCTTATTGCTAAAATATATAGAGAATTGACTCAAATTTATAAGAATTCAAGCCATTCTCCAATTGATAAATGGTCAAGGGATATGAACAAACAATTTCCAGATGAAGAAATTGAAACCATTTCTAGGGCTCTAAATCACTATTGATCATAGAAATGCAAATTAAGACAATTCTGAGATATCACTACACACCTCTCAGATTGGCTTAGACAACTTGGAAAAGATAATGAGGAATATTGGAGGGGATGTGGGAAAACTGGGACACTGATACACTGTTGGTGGAATTATGAGCAGATCCAACTATTCTGGAGAGCAATTTGGAGCTTTGCTCAAAAAGTTGTCAAACTGTGCATACCCTTTGACGCAGCAGTGTTTCTATTGGGCTTATATCCCAAAGAGATCTTAAAGGAGGGAAAGGGACCCACATGTGCAAGAATGTTTGTGGCAGTCCTTTTATTTATTTATTTGTTTGTTTTATTTTATTTGCAAAACATATGTATGGGTAATTCTTCAACATTAACCATTAGAAAGCTTTCTGTTACAAATTTTCCCCCCTACTCCCCACTCCTCCCCTAGATGGCAGGATATCCACTACATGTTAATTATGTTAAAATACTTGACAAATCGAATATATGTATGCATATTTCCACATTTATCATTGTTGTGCAAGAAAAATCGTATCGACAAGAAAGAAAAATCAGAGAAAGGAAATACAATGAAAGCAAACATCAACAGAGAGCATAAAAATGTTATGTTGTGGTCCACATTTCACATCCCTCTCTCCCTGGGTGATTATGGCTTTCTTTACTGAACAACTGGAAGTGGTTTGAAACATTTCATTGTTGAAGAGAGCCATGTCCATCAGAATTGATCATCATATAGTATTGTTGTTGTCGTGTATAATGATCTCCTGGTTCTGCTCATTTCACTTAGCATCAGTTCATGTAAGTCTCTCCAGGCCTCTCTGAAATCACCCTGCTGGTCGTTTCTCACAGAACAATAATATTCCATAACATTCATATACCATAATTTATTCAGCCATTCTCCAATTGATGGGCATCCATTCAGTTTTCAGTTTCTAGCCACTACAAAAAGGGCTGCCACAAACATTCTTACACATGTGGGGCCCTTTCCTTCCTTTATGATTTCTTTGGGATATAGGCCCAATAGAAACAGTGCTGGGTCAAAGGGTATGAACAGTTTGATAACTTTTTGAGCAAAGCTCCAAATTGCTCTCCAGAATGTCTGGATCTGTTCACAGCTCCACCAACAATGCATCAGTGTCCCAGTGTGGCAGCCCTTTTTGTAGTGACAAGAAACTGGAAACTGAGTGGATGCCCATTAGTTGGAAAATGGCTGAATAAATAATGATATATAAACGTTATGGAATATTATTGTTCTGTAAGAAACAATCAGCAGGATGATTTCAGAGAGGCCTGAAGAGATTTACATGAACTGGTGCTAAGTGAAATGAGCAGAACTAAGAGATCATTGTACGTGGAAACAACAGGATTTTACAATGATCAATTCTGATGGACATGGATCTCTTCAACAATGAGAAGATGCAGACCATTTCCAGTGATCATGTGATGAAGAGAGCCATTTATACCCAGAGAGAGGAGTGGTTCACAACATAGAGTTTTCACTCTTTTTGTTGTTGTTTGATTGCATTTTATTTTCTTTCTCATTTTTTTCTCATTTGATTGGATTTTCTTGTGCAGCAAAATAATTTTGTAAACATGTATGCTTATATTGGATTTAAATTATATTTCTACCATGTTTAACATATATTGGATTGCTTGTCATCTAGGGGAGGGAGTGGGAGAAGAAGGGAGAAAATTGGAACACAAGGTTTTGCAAGGGGTAATGTTGAAATATTATCCATGCATATATTTTGAAAATAAAAAGCTTTAATAAAAATAATTGGAAAAAAAAGTGGATTGAACTGGTTGGTTTCTGAGGTCACATATCTCTCTAAATCCATCCTATGATGTCAATAAACTAAAATCTATATGCCAGGAAATGAGGATTAGTCAATTTCTATGACTAATTACACAAATGCATGATATGGGAAATAAGTTTAACTAGAATATAGTCTATGTGAATGAGTTTATCATGAAACAAAGATAAAGAAGTAGACTGGAGTCATACAGCTAAAGGCCTTGAATGGAACAGTAAGTTATTTGTATGTCATTTGTCAAGTAATGGGGAGTCATTTCAAATTTGAAAGTCCAGAGGTCATCAGACTTGCATTTTAAGAACATTATTTTTGTAGTGGTTTGAAGGCTGTATTGCAGAGACTGGCAGAAGGCAGATTAGACTGGAGGCTGTTAAAATAGTCCAGGAGAAAGGCAATGACAATTGGAAATGAAATGGTGACAGGTAGAATGGAGAAGAGAAACAGTTGAGAGCTAATGCTGAGGTAAAATTGATCATGCATTGTTTGAATGTAGAAGAAAGTTAGGAAGAAGAAAGCCATAGAATTATAGATTTAGAATTGCAAGGCATGTTGTAGGACAAGAGAAACAGTGGTATGTATCTCCTTTTGCTAAGTTCCTCCTGGGTCTTCATTTCCTGGAAAGACTTAAGCCAGTCTTTATTCTCCTTCTCATCCTTTTCCTCATTTGAGGACTCCAAAATCAAATCTTTCCTGTTGTCTCATTTTAGAATTTCCCTTAGTGCTCAGTGTCTTTACCATAGCACATTCGACATCCTCTCTAAGCCTACTCAACTTGGAATATCTCTCCATAAGGCCTATCTTCATTCTCTCATTTGTGCATTCATTCTTCCTAGGCCCTAAATTTTGGGAATGGGTCCAAACCAGCCTTCATTGCTAACTTAACTTGCTCTTGACTTGTACATTTCAAGGTCATGCTTCCTTGTTGGGCACTAGATCTAGATCTGTGATCTTGTTTTATGAATTAACTATAAATTAAGCAGAATTATTAAGCTTGTCATATCCTTAGTTCAATAACTTGTAATCCTTCTTACCATGCTCTGCTTAATGGTTTGGAACTTTTGTGTTAAGATCCTTGGTGAAAGTTAAAGTAAAGTGTGGTGGAAATTAGATCATAAATCATAAATTAGATCTAAATCATTATTGATTAGAAAAATGAAAATTAAAACAACCTTGAGATATCATTATAGGGGCAGCTAGGTGGTGCAGTAGATAGAGCACCAGCCCTGAAGTCAGGAAGACCTGAATTCAAATTTGGCCTCAGACACTTAACATTTTCTAGCTGTGTGACCCTGGGCAAGTCACTTAACCCCAATTGCCTCAGCAAAAATAAATAAATAGGCATCATTATACACTTACCAGCTTGGTCAAAATGATAAAAGCTAAAGTGACAAATGTTGGAAGGAATGTGAAAAAATTGGGATACTAATTCATTATTAGTGGAATTGTGAATGGATCCAACCATTTTGCAGAACAATCTGGAATTATGCCCAAAAAGTTATTAAACTGCCCATGCTCTTTGACCCAACATTACCACTAATGGGTCTATCTCCCAAGATAATTAGGGGAAAAGGAAAATAACCAATATGTTCTAAAATGTTTATAGCAGCTCTCTTTGTGGTGGTAAAGAACTGGAAATTGAAAGGATGCCCATCAATTGGGGTACAGCTGAATAAGGTGTAGTTATGATTGTGATGGAATACTATTATAATATAAGAAATGATGATTTCAGTGATTTTTGGGAAAAAAATGGAAAGACTATACAAAATAATGAAGATTGAAATGAGCAGAACCAAGAGAATATTTTATACCATAACAATATTGTTTTTAAGAATAATTTTATATGAAAAAGTTATTTTGACTATCATAAATACCCAAATTATCTGTAAAGGATATATAAAGAAATTATCTGTATCCAGTGAAAGAACCCATCGCTTTTTGTGGCTAATAGTAGCCATATCTAGGGCAGGGGGAGGGGGAAAGAACAAAAAATATTTACATAATAATTTTCTTATATATTTGAAATGAATTGTGTAAAGTAGATTTGCAGCTTCATGTGCAATCACCTTTTTTATTATACTATGTTATGGAAATGCTTTCATTCCGTAAATTAAAAATAAAATAAATAAAGCAAATATATGATCTGAGGAGGGGGAAGGAAATTGAAGCAATAGAATGATGCCCTGGAACAATGACCTTCAATCAGGAAATACATATTTTTATGCTCACTCTGCCATTAGCTCTCTGTAGCCCTTGGTAAATCATGTTGTTGCCCTGGAATTTTTTTTTCTTCTCTCAAATGAGGGGGTTGTTCTAGATGGTTTCCAGGCTTCCTTCCAAGCTTAAATGCTATGATCTGTAAAATGACTAAGTGATCTGAATGTTTCCTTCTAGCTCTGTAAAGTTTTATGATTTTAGGTTATTTGATTATTCAACTTGAATGCTGCCACTTCTAGTTTAAGATTGAATGCATCTTAGAGTGATAACTTTTTATTCTATGATTATGAAACTTAGTCTAACTTCTGTGTTCTAAATCCATGAGTGCTGATGCATGGATAGACTTGTGATTTGATTCAAGAAAAATGATTTAGCTCATAAAACATATGTTTTTAAAGTAATATGTTTAGCTTTTTCTTTGTCTAACTGTAGATCAATCACAAATGCCTTGGCGTTAGATTTGTTATGAAACCTAGTCACCTATATTCTTGGATGACCCTTTTTCTTTTTCAAAATTTACTTATGAAAATGTTGGACAGCTGAACATTTTCTCCAATCCTCATTACTTCTCAAAGCTCTCTGAAACAGGAATGTGAGCCAGTTAAAAAAAAAGTTTCACTTTTCTCCATTGCTTAAGTTACCAAGAACCTAAACAAGGCAAAATCTTGGCAAATCATTAGCAGAGAAGGCCAATATTCTTCAGCCCCTAATGTATACTCAAATACTCCCTTTTCCACTTTTCATTCTCCTTTTTTTTTTTTTTTTTTTTTTTTTTTTTTTGCAGGGCAGCACCTATATGCTTTTAACAGAATTAAACTCCACACTGGGTCCCCTCTACCTTCTAAAATGCTTGGAGATTCCAACTCCAAATAGCAGAAAATTGGTAAAACTGTGATAACAATGTGGCATCATTCTGTGCTATAATAACAGAACTCAGTCCAAGGAAACAAATAGAGGGAATGAATAGGAAACATATCTGCACAATTCTTCACTAATCCCCTTACCCCACTTAAATTTACTTAGATTACCATAATGAATACGGAAATTCTTTGTGCCTCTGGGCCAAAGAACTGAGGGAATAGAGGAAGGTCAGTGTGCACAGAGCTGAATGACACTTAATTCCAAATGGGAAAGAGCTCACTGGGCTCAATTTTGTCCCCTATAAGTCATTTGGAATAATGACCAAAGATGGCGAACTGTTAATTGACCAGCATGGGTATATGTTGAGGTGTTTTGAAGATCAACTTCCAGGGAAACTGCCATCAAAGGGGAAGGAATCAGAAGGAAGCAGTAAGAGGAAAGTGATGTTAAAAAGGCTCAAATCACCAATGATCTCTGAAGGAAGAAAATGAAAAGACCTTGTACACAAGCAGATAAACCAACAGAAAAGACATTAACAGCAGAAGAAAATTTATTCTTTAGATCTAGTAAATGAGTTCAGGCATCTATGAAGAAGTATAATACACAGAAAAACGTATTCAGTATTTGATGGCATAGAAGATCCTGTGGATTTTAAAGACATCATGGATCAACAACATGTTCTTGAATGGCTTAAAAGAGAAATAAGAATTTTAAGAACAGGGACAGCTAGTTGGTGTAGTGGATACAGCACCAAACCTGAAGTCAGGAGGACCTGAGTTCAAATTTGACCTCAGACACTTAATACTTCCTGGCTGTGTGACCCTGGGCAAGTCACTTAACCCCAATTGTCTCAGCAAAAAGAGAGAGAATTTTAAGAGCAGAATTGACAAAAATAAATAAAATAAGAGAGAAAAAATTGACAAAATAGAAAAATTTGAATCTGTAATAAAGTGTTTCATTAAAATAACAACAACAAAAGAGAGAATAACTAACTGGGAAGGCAAATATACAGAAGTGAAAAATAATCTGGAAGAAGAGAAGCAAAAAGCAGTATAAAGAAAGTTTGCTTTCTATTATATGCAAAGCACATTGATCTCATAAACAAGATGTATGTAAACAATTTAAAGAATATAATTCTCCCAGAAAAACTTGACAAGTCAAAATCCAATTGTTCCAGTCCCTTGAAAACAATTTGGAGCCTATTTAGTTTTTACTAAACCTTAAGGAAAAGAGTCAGATGAGAGTGTATTGATCTAAAGCAAATCAGAAAAATGAACAATTGCTGGAGGTATCTTGCCTCTTCACTTTTAAGGCCCTAACTCTTCAGAGTATATCAAGGCATAAAATATAATTGCAGATGTTGGCAAAGTATAGAAAAGGACAATGATTTGGGACTGAGAGGACTTGGGCCAGTTCTGCCACTGCTGCCTATTTATTACCTCTGTGAACTTGAACAAGTCACTTACCTTTTATAGCTTTCAGTTTCCTCCTTTGTAAAATGAAGAGATTAAACTAGATGATCTGAGGAACATTTCAGTACCAGATCTATAATCCTGTAACTTAAAGAATAAGAATCTTCAGGTCTTAGAACATGTTTCTTATAATTCATTATTGACACAACTTGATTAAACTTCTTGATAGCTTTGGATGGATAGGACAGTAGTCTAATACTTTTGAAATTTTGGGAAAAATTAAATCATTCAAATTGGTTCTGCTTTCTTTAAAGGAAAATGGCCATTCTCTGAGCACAGAAGAGCAAGTGGTCTTTTCTGGATGCTCTTATCTTGTATTTTTATATAGAAAAAACAGAACATGCATTTAATGCTTCAAGCAATAACAAAATCTTATCTGTGTGATAGATAGAATTAAGTCTACCCCATTATAAGTGGGTGAAAATAATAATAATGAAATATAGGAAATACAAATATAACTTGCTTTTTAGTCCCATCTCTTCCTTGTCCTACCTATATCGTTGAGACTTGAGAATATTAATCAGGGGCACCCCACAAAATTGTGAAAATACATCTTCATTTCAACATGATTGCTTTCATTGATAATTTTATGTATTTCATTTTATGCACTTAAAACCATTGCTCAAAGATAGACTTCATCAGATTGCCTAAGAGCTCCAAGATATAATAAAGGTGAAGAACCCCTCGTGTAGAGTTTTGTACTGACAGAACTATTATACCAAAGAGGAGGTGAGGCATTCTGTCTCCATAAATAAAATAAATTGGAGATTTTCAAAGATTGTATCTGATTTGCATACTCAGCTATTTGCCAATAAAAACAGGCAAACCACAACTTTAATCAAAGCTATGCAATATATGTATAGCATGTGAAATTCAAGTTTCTCATGTCAGAAATTTTCCTGTTATAACACAGAAGTGATATTTCCAGAAAAGAATTGATTTTGTGTAGATTGCATTTTCTGGCATATAATGTATATTCTGGCATAGAATATATTTCTGTATAATGTTATAGTGTTTCACGGTTTATTTCATATGGATTACATTAAATTGCTATACCCAAAATTACAGATGATAAAGAACACCTCCAAAGAGTTTTTATGTACTATTTATGATTTATTAAATTTTCCCATGCAGAAGAAAAATATCTTGTAATCCAGAGCTTGAAAATACCTTGTAATACAAATGCAAATATAAATGAAAATATATTTGAGCATATTTGCATATATTCTCTTTATATTAATTATGTATATACTTAGGCATCTTGTTATTTCTCCAATTAGAATGTGAGCTCCTGGAGACTAGAAATTCTATCCTTAACACTTAACATAGTGCTTGGAACCTAGTAGGTGCTTTATCAATGCTTATTTTTTTAAATTGAAAACTGAAGTTTTCAGGGATGTTTTGATGGAGATTAGATTTCTTTCTCCATGTTATCTTATTTCTTATGTTTTTGATTTAAGTGACTGGGAGAAATAAATTCTCTATATTTAATACTTATTGTTACTTCTCCTCCAGCTTGAAAGAATGGACCCAGAGGTCCTTGGAACCCAGAGGACACATTATATAGAAAAATGATTCAGCATTTGATGAAGACAACCAAGAAATGGTGAATGACTTCAAGTTGATTTCACAGGGAGAAAAAATTGAAGAAAGTGGGTAGTTTACCTGAAAAACAGAAGGGCTTAGGGTGAAATGTAACAAAGAATTTTTAATGGTTGTAACATAGATGAAAGATTAGATGTGTCTGATTTCATCTTAAAGGATAGAATCCAGGGAAACAGGTGAATATTTAAAAGGAGGTAAATTTTGGCTTGTTTAAAGAAAAAACAATTAAAGTTGACCAAAAGTGGAATTTTCTGCTTTGAACAGGAAGTAGTGAGTTTCACCCTTGTGGAGGGAGGCCATTAAACAGAGACTGGATGAATCAGACATGTTTTAGAAGAAATTTTGTTTTGTTATGTTTTGTTTTTTATTCAGGTGTTGGACTAAATACTTTTTATTTCATAACTTCCCAATTCCTGACCTCTTTCATTCTTGCTCGCTTGTAAGCAATACTACTTTTAAATGACATTCCCATAACTTCTTCCCTTTTCTGATACCTTCAGTAGTTAGCAATTAAATTATAAATTATCATCACTAACTTTAAGGCTCTGAATAAGTTGTCTTTCCATTCTTCTGCCAGTGTTATATCTTCTAAGAACACAGGAAGCATCAATATTCTTCCTCTGTCTACCTCTTTCCCAATTTCTGCCTCTGATACGTTACTTCTGATGCCAAGTGACTTTTTGTTGGAGAGTTGGTACATTATTTTCTTTGGCATCCTTCTTACAATATGAAGATATAGTACTTTTTTTACTTTCTTATATTTTGTTTTAAGCAACTGGGGCCAGTAAATTGCTCATGTATAGTATCTGCTGTGTAAATAGGTACTATGCTTCCTTTTATTTGTCCCAAATCTACTTCTTTCATTCTTCAAAAGCATAACAACACCTTCTGATTCTGGTATTCTGGGATCTCATGAGCAGGTCTGTGTTCAACAGGATCATAACTTCCTAGGCTTTAATATTATTTTAGATTTTATCTTTCCCAGTTGAATAATTCCATTTTCCCCCATCTTTCCTTATATAGAAATTTCTCTATTTTCTTGAGCACCATAATTGCCCTCTCTGGAGTACAACTGAGTTAACTATGCTTTTCTTTCTAGTTTTATTCCTCCCTACCTTACATATCTTTATCTAGATTATGACATATGACACATTATATTTTTGGCAAGGATATTGGAGTGGTTTGCCATTTCCTTCTCCAGCTCATTTTACAGATGAGGAAACTGAGGCAAAAAGAATAAAGTGACTTGCTCGGGATCACATAGCCAGTAATTGTCTGAGTCCAGATTTGAATTCAGAAAGATTTTTCTGACTCCAAACCTAGTATTCTATTCACTATGCCAGCTTAAATATAATATAATATAAAATAAATGTGTAACATAATACCTGCATTGCATTATGATACATTTGTATAACATATAACACTTTGTTATATATATATATACATATTACATAACACATGAATAACATATTATGTAATAGGTAAATATGAATAATTGTTTGGATTCTACAGCACACTATAGATATTGAGTGGCCAGATGTGAAAAGAGACAGCTTAAACTGAGGACTTAGATAACTCTTGTAAAGAAAGAGGGGAATGTAGATATGAATGGATAACTATTCCTGAATGAATAATTATTCCTGGAATATAATTCACATATAAGCCCACTCTCTCTGCTCAATATTGAGGTTCTAAGTAGTCCCCTTCTAGAAATGGCCATCTAATTTCCCTAGTATCTTCTAAAATCTCTGTAGGATGTAATTCCACACTAGTATCTTTAAGACTGACAATCGTGTCTATTAATTTCCTTTGCAATTCCCAGTATAGATTAGCATGAGTGACTTTTCTTAATTACACTGTATGGAGTTATGTGTATGTGTAGAGTTAATTTTAACTAACATAGTAAACAGAGGCATAGAACCAGGGAAAGAGATTATGCTAATGTAATATAGAAGATTGGTTTATTTTGGGATACCAGCAATATCTGCCCTTTAGTAGGAACATGAGTTGAAGTTGATGACTCAGGTTTTACCCAATTATTGACTATATAATTTGATCTGTTTCTGAAATTGGAAAAAAACCATACAGCTGATGCCATCTTCTACCTCCTTTCATGGCTAGTTGTTGACATATATTTACTTATTGGATTTTTGTATTCCATTCCCCCCTGTTGGGTTCGTTTGACTGTTTTTTAGCCTCTTTTTCGAAAGACAGGATATGTGTGTAGTTTTGTCAGGGATAAGACAATTAGTACTTATTGCGTACTTTTTAATGTGTTCAAAGGTGTGGGAGACATTGTGTATAACTTGGAAAGGCAGCAAAGTGCAATGCCTTGAGTTGCCTACCAAGGGATCACAATCTATTTGTGAAGACAAGATTTACAAATGTGATTTTTTTTTTTTATGGTGCAATTATGTGAAGAAATACAAAGGATCCCTGGTTGTTTTCTAAGCCTTATGATGCTGCTAAGATCCGGAGAGAAGTTTAGTTCC
Source organism: Myrmecobius fasciatus (assembly GCA_023553655.1). Classification (NCBI taxonomy): domain Eukaryota; kingdom Metazoa; phylum Chordata; class Mammalia; order Dasyuromorphia; family Myrmecobiidae; genus Myrmecobius; species Myrmecobius fasciatus. Next base: position 42,521 of record JAJPUD010007784.1, on the reverse strand, counting down.
TTACCTAAAACTCCAGTATCTCCACATATTCTCTGAAAAGAGATGGGACTTGTTATTGTTAGGAAGTGGGCTATGAGTTCTTAGAGAAAAAGAAATGGTCTTTAAGCCCTTCCCAAGAAAATGTGCTCCTCCAAGCTACATCTCCGACCGCCTTGCAGACAGCTGGGACTCAAAAAGTCCGAAGTGGAACTGGCCCTTTGTCTTAAGCCCTGCCCCTTCCCCCTTCCTTGGTGGTCAGACTGCGTGTCCCCCTCTTTGACCTCCCTCTCTCATAGTTGGGCACCGTTTCCCAGTCCCCCAGTGTCTCCCGTAGCCCAGCCCCCCAGACCCTCGTCACCTCCCCTCGGACCATCGAAGCGAGCCTGCCTCCTGCTGCATGGACCTGATCGCGGGACTCTCTGGGCACAGCAGGATCAAACCCAGAATGCTCTCTACTTGGCAAACCCCTTCTTCAGCAGGTCCTCGTGCCTTCCTGCAGGACCTCCACCTGTTGCCCGCCCCCTTCCCCTCCACCTTTAGCCCAGATCTCATGAGTGTCCCCGACAGATGGGCTAAACCAGGGCGAGGGACATCCAATCCTGTCCGTGAGGCCCTCGCTTGTTGGAATGGCTGGTGGTGGGAAGCTGGCGCCATGGAGCCCTTGGAGCTTGGTGGCTGGGCCATTGCCACCCAGAAGCAAAAATTATTATTATTATTTTCCTCTTTAAATTCTTTTTTTTTTTTTTTTTTTTTTTTTGCTAAGACAATCGGGGTTAAGTGACTTGCCCAGAGTCACATAGCCAGGAAGTGTTAAATGTCTGAAGCCAGATTTGAAATCAGGTCCTCCTGACTTCAGGCAGGGTTGATTTTCTATCCACTGAGCCGCCTAGTTGCCCCCTTTTTGTTTTTTGTTTGTTTTTGCTGAGGCAATTGGGGTTAAGTGACTTGCCCAAGGTCACACAGCCAGGACACATTAAGTGGCTGAGGCCAGATTTGAACTCAGGTCCTCCTGACTTCAGGGCTGGTGCTCTATTCACTGGCAACCTAGCTGCCCCAGAAGTAAAATTTAGTAAAGTAAGTACTTTAAGTACTTAAGGAAAATAAAAATTAGGCTTTGATCTTTTTTGTTCAATTATTGTTTAGTTAAGTCTGACTCTTTGTAACCCCATTTGGGATTTTCTTGGTAAAGATACTGAAGTGATTTGCCATTTCCTTTTCCAGCTCATTTTACAAATGAGGAAACTGAGGCAAACAGGGTAAAATGACTTGCCAGGGTCACATAGCTAGTACATGTCTGAGGCTGAATTTGAACTTAGATCTTCGAGACCAGGATTAGCACTCTATCCATTACACCACCCTTGGGATTATGAAATTTAAATTGGAAAGAACTTTAGAGATCATCTCATCCAATACTCTCATTTTATAGAAAGGCTCAGGGAAGAAAAGTGTCAGGTCTATGGTTATACAAATAGTAAACATAGGTTCTCTGACTCTGTTCTCTAGTCCTTTAATCACTCAACAATTTATTAGACTATTAAGGAATTCAGCCTCATGTAGAACTTTATTTCTTATGATGCATCCCCAAAGAGGTCCCTGATACTGTTCTCTGGGTTTTATCTTGTATTAGCCATGTAACTATCTTCATGGAAGATAAAAATATGACTTACTAACCAGAGAAGGAAGAAGTAGTTGGAGAGAACTATAATGACCTATTCACTCCATGTCCAAATGAGATTACCAGTTGTTTAGGAGAATAGAGATTTGTAATGTCATTGACCTCTTGAGTTGCTTTCTTTCTCTAACTTTTTCATTCTTTTATAGCACTATATATTTTTTCTCTCCTTCTTTTCTTCTCTTTTATTCTTTACTTTGGCTCTTCCTCTTTTTGCTTTTATTCTACCTTGCTATCTGTCTCTCTCCATTTAAGTTACACTGTTTCTATCACCCTGTTTCTGTGACTCTGTCTCTGTGTTTCTGTCTCTGGCTCTCTCTTTGTCTCTCTGTCTCTTTCTCTCTGTCTCTGTCTCTTTTTCTCTCTCTCTTTGTCTCTCTCCATTTTTTTTTCTCTCTCTCTTTCTCTCTCTCCCATTCTCCCAGGTCTCCTGTCTGTCCTCTCACTCTTCCCTACCCCCACATTTTGTTTGGATCTTAATTCCAAATGCAGTGCAGCATAACTGACAAGCTATTAGACTTGGAACCAAGAAGACCCAAATTCAAATCCTACCTCTGACACTCACTGTGTGAACTTTTTTTTTTAGGTGATTCTCTTAGCTTCAATTTGTAATCTGAGGGGATTATAGTAGATTAGTCTAAAGTTCCTTCTTATTTTATATCTATAATCTGTGAAATATATTCACAATAGAAATATTTGTTGTTGATTCATCCTATCCCTACCTGTCCCCAATATTTAATAAGATTCAGTCAAGCTTAGTAGTTTGATATCATTGTTTTGTATTGAAAGAAGAGTAGGATTTTACTTAATTCTTAATTTAGAATCTAAGAATTTTAAAATGTATATATGTATAGTTCAATTTAATTAGCTTCCTTCAAAATCTTATATATGTTATATTATGCTTTTAAAAACATTATTCTAGGATTCACTAAATTGCCAATGAGGTCCATGATACACAAAACATTAAGACCAGTTTCATTAATGGAGCCATGAATTCATCAATATGGGTATTCCCTCCACTGTTGATCCATCCAAGATTTTCATACAACTTGGCTCTTGTCCATGACCTTCCAAAAATCCTCCATGGAAGTATTAAAGGTATTTTTTGGATCATTAGTTAGACCTGGAATAGTTCTATGAGTAATTTAATCTTGCCCCCTCATTTTACAGAAGAGAAAAATGAGTTACAGAAGAATTAAGTGACTTTCCCAAGGACAAATGGTGGATGACAGGAAGCAGAGCTGGCATTCAAAACCCAGAATTTCTATCTCCAAATCTGGTGCTTAGTTTAAATATATATTTATATCTATCTATATACATATGTATATATACATATACGTATATATGTGGTTATGTATATGCATATACACACATACACAGAGAGGGGGAGAGAGAGAGAGATGAGGAAGAGGGAGGGAAATAGGAAAGGAAGGAAGGAGAGAAAAAGAAAGAGAGAGGAAGGGAGGGAGGGAGAAAGAGTCCCGTTTCTTCCCCCCCCCAATAGATTCTATTATAACACCAAGAAAAGCTAGGTGGTATCATAGTGCATAGAGTGTCAGACCTGAAGTCAGGAAGACTCATCTTCCTGAGTTCAAATCTGGACTCAGACACTTACTATGCATGACCCTAGGCAATCACTTAACCCTGTTTGCCTCAGTGTTTTCATCTGTAAAATGAAGTGGAAAAGAAAATGGCAAACTACTCCAGTACCTCTATGAAGAAAGCCCCAAATGGTGTTACAAAGAGTTGGACACGACTGTTATTGCTCATTTTTGCTACATGGCTAATCAAAAATTCTTTTTTGGGGGGTGGGGTATGAGAAGGGGACTGATCATTCAGATCCTTAATAATGTTTTATTGGCTGTTCTTTGCATGTAGGTCTCATTGTCACTTTCTGTAGCTTATTGACTTGTATAATCTATCTCTCCTTTGGCATTTGGGTAAGCTTCAGTGTTGATCATTATCAAGGTGTCCCGTAATTCTTAGTTATATAGCACTCTCTAGAGAATATCAGTGCTTCTACTCACATGATTCTGCATCACTTCATACAACTCTTCACAAGTTTCTCTGAAACTATACCTTTCATTATTCCTTATAGCTCATTAGTATTCCATTATCATTATATATTGTATGTTCAACCATTCATCAACAGATGTGTATGCTTTTTGTTTCTAGTTCTTTACCACTACAAAAACCAGGGGCTTTAAATATTTTAGCACATACAGATCTGTTTTCTTTTTATTGTTGTTGTTTTTGTTCTCTTTCAGGTATTGATCTATGATACTGTGTAAAAAGCTATTCATGCTTTAGTCACTGTGGTGACATAGTTTCAGATCATTTTCCAGAATGTGAATATACTAATTCACAGTTCTACCAGTTGAGAAGACAATTTGCACTGTAACAAAAATATCATAAGAACATGTTACTTACTTCCTGACAGAGAAGTGACTGACTCAGGGTATGGAATGAGAAATGAATTTTGTTGTTGTTAGGGCCATTGTGGAGATTTCTTTTCCTTTACTATCCATATTTATACAAAGTGGAGCAGAAAGAGATGATAGGCATTTATTAATTTTGAAAAACCAAGTTAAATTGGAAAGAGAATATTGACATTTTAAAAATTGGATTGTTTTTAAATGATGAAGCAGCTTGTGATCACTGGAAAAACCACATGATTTCCCAAGTGCCTTCCAGTTCATTATCCTCTCTCTGTCCAATCTTGAGCCCAGATTATTATCCATCTGAGGTATTTCCCCAAGATATTTGTACTGACGGATTAACTAGATGAAAAGGATTAAGGGCCATTTTGCATTTTTATTTGTTAACTGGGTGGTCATAGCCAAATAATTCATCAAATAATTGCTAACCTGCTGGTCATAAACCCTTGTATATTTAGCAAGACTGGTCTTTGAAGAGCAGACAGAAAGTCATAATCAAAGCCTTTCCATTTTAATAGAAGCTTCCGGATAAATATTAACTTTAATATTGAATTAACATTATTTTTAAAGCTTTTAAAAAGCCCATAAGCACTAACTCACTTCTCTTATATACACAACCATGTGGTGTATCACTTTTATAAATACCATGACTGTTATCTTATAATGTGGATGTTATCCTTGCTCCCAGAATCACATGACTCAAAAGAAAAAGTTTGTTTAATACTTTTTTCCAGAGGAACTCAAACTCCCTTAAAATATTATCTCAATTCATTTGATTAATTTGATTTACACTTAGCCAAATGAGTTTTATATGGTGATATTTGAATCTTCCAAGTCACAATCAAGTACTCCCAAATATCAAAAGAGGAGTTGCAGGCCCTAGGATGTATAAGAGATATGAAATTTTTAAAAACTTCTTTAGACTTAAAGGAGATAATTGAAAAATAATGAAAGTAATTCATTCTAGATAACCAAATTCAGAAGTAAAAAAAAATAAGTATTTGGGGGTCTTAGTATAATTGCTGGTTTTATGTTTTATGTCAGTCTATTGACTTGGATGAGGAGAAAGAGAAATATGGTTTTGATTTATGGAAACAGTAGGCTGACAAATAATTTTTTGAAAATATATAGCTTGGGATTAGCTATGATAAATAAAATGTTCCACACTCATATACATATTTATCTATATCTATATCTTTATCTACATATCTGTATATGTGTGTGTTTCAAGATAGACAAACAGAGTACACAAGAGAAAAAAATTGGAAATGAGAGAAAAGAGGTAAAGAATGACTGTATTGTAGCATCTCCTCTGGTATATTTCCCTAACTCTTGCTCAACTAGTCAGGGGCGGTTCACCAGAGAACCACCACCTACTATGCCCCTCAGGGAACTCTAGGGTGCCATGCTGAAGGAATGAGGTTTTCAAATATTATTGCTTATGAAGTCCTATCCAGTGGATTCCTCACTGATTATCAAATAGCTAGCCTGAATTAATTAGCTGAGGCGGTACAGTAAAAATAGTGAGCCACAAAGCAGAGACTAACTTTCCCCTTTTAGACAAGGTCTATGGTAGAATGAACTCAAACTTAGAGGCCACATGGGGCCAAAGGATAAATTCACAATTTCTAAATTCTTGTCTTACTTCTTAGAGTCCCGTTGGTTTTCTCCTTAGATATAGCTCTCTGGTGGGCTGCTCTTATGAAGTCCTGAAATTTCTTTCCTCAATATGTTTAGATTGTCTTCATTGAGAAATCACTGTTATAGATATTGCCATCATATACTGCTTCTGAGAACAAAACTACTGATGCAAATGAGAAGCTCAGAGTTTGAAGAACTGACTTTCTGAAGTTCCCAAGGTTATTCTCTGGTTATTGGATCTGGAACTCCTTAAGGTCACTCCCCTCACCAATTCTTGCTGCCCCCTAATATAAGTACAAGTGGTCTGCCTTTTCTAGATGTTCTGGGAACTTAACTGCCTTTCTGCTTAAATTTCTTTTCTGATATATGAAAGTCTAGAAATGTGTCTAATTCTTTTTACCCTTTATAGCAACATCTGATTTCATCTGGTAGTTTGAAGCAATTCAGACCTCTAAAATCCCTTAGAGACTTGTTTGCATATATCAGATTGATTGCTGAATAAGGAAGGGAAGGAAGGATAGACTTTAGAATTCAGAACTTTTAAAAAATGTTTAAAAATTGTTTTAACACATAATTGAAGAAAAGAAAATACCTTTAAAAAAAGACTTGTTGGTATTCAGCTTATGCCTTTTTTAAATTGATTATTAGTAGATTGAAGGTGGGAAGGAAGCAAGGAAAGAAAAGAGCAAACAAAAAAATCTAGAAAGGAGAGGAGAACCAAGGAAAAGAGGAAGAGTAAGTATTTGTAACCTGGGTTACAGTATTTATATCTAGAAGTCTCTAGATGTCTCTAGAAGAAACCTTCATGGTACTGTATGCTTACTTTCTCATTTGAGAAGGTAAGAAAACTGAGCATATATTTAAGTGATGAGGGCAATTGTTCCAGAAACTTATTGTTGGAAGTGGGGTTGAGAGGGAAACATTGGGCTACTTGCTTAGGATGGGGAATGAGCTTGCACAATGAAGGATAAATGAGGCCTCATTTTGAGGTTATTGTTTTGAGCAACAAACTTAGTGTTCTCAGCTGCACAATTACCTCTAAAGATCTCTTCCAATTCGAGATCTATGATTTAAATTTATATCCAATGTCTTGTTTCACTTTCATTTCCATATGATTTTCATGTAATCAGTATTTTGAAACAAAACTTTTTACTGCCAAAAAGATGCTTGCAATTGATTTAGCTTAATCTTGGAAAGAGTAACAGGGATAAGAATGGCTAGACATACTGGGGAACCTTGCTTTGGCAGGGATGGTTGAGACCAAAATAAATTTTGTAGTTAGAATATTTTCAGACCTAATTATTTTTGAATGACTACCTCCATTGACAAGGGAATATAAATTGATATTGAAATAATTATATGAATAGGGACAACAATTTAATATTTCAGTGCCCTGAGAAATACTTTAAGAATAAATATTGCAGTATAGTTACCTATTTTGATTGGTGGAGCAAGTTTCCTTTTCTGCCAGTTTTCTATATTGATGAAATTATGTCTAGGTGAAAAAAAAATCAACATTATAATAAAACTGAATATCAGCTTAAGCTTTTCCAAAATAGGCATCATAACCAGAATCTTTAGGTTTTACACTTAATCTGTTCATGGAACTTTAATAGTATTATTATTTGGATATTTCAGCTAAAGTATTTTCTAACATTTTTTGAGGGGAAGGTATGTATTTTTAGTCATATAGTTTTTTATTCTATTTTTTCAGTTCTGTTCTTTTTTGTTTTCCCTTACCCTATCTATTGAGAAGATAAGAAAAACAAAACCCATTACCAGTATATACTGTCATACAAAACAAATTTCTGCATTAGCTATGTCCACAAGAAAAGTAAAGACCAAAGGAGGAAAAAAATAGAAAATGTGCTTCGGATTGTATTCTGATATCACCATTTCTAAAACTATATTTTTAAGTTATAGAATAAAACAATAATTTTCATAACCTAGTACAATAAAAATAATTCTCTGTTTGAAGGTGGATAACATCCTTCATCATGAGACCTTTGGTATGGTGATGAATCATTCAGTTAATCAGAATTTTTAAATCTTCCAGAGTTGATTATTTTTGCAATATTGCTGTTACTATACAAATTATCTTGGTTCTGCTCATGTTCATTAAAATTCATTAAAGTCTTCCCAGGTTTTTCTGAAATCATTCCCTTCCTTTCTTATATCACAATATTATTTAATCATATTCATATATCATAATTTATTGTCATTCCAGAATTATTAGGTGTCCTCTTAATTTTCCAGTTCTTTGCCACCCCAAAATAAGTTGTTATGAAAATTTTTTTACATTTGAGTCCTTTTCCTCATTTTTTAAACTCTTTGGGCATAGTTCTAGCAGTTATTGTAGGTTCAATGAATGTAGATGCTTTGAAACATAGAAGGTTTAACTTCAAATTGCCTACTTTTTAGTTGGACTAGTTCACAGAAGTGTGCCTGTTTTTCCACTTCCCCTCTAACATTTGTCATTTTTTTGTCATCATAGCTAATCTGATGGACTGTGAAATGGTCTTCATATTAGTTTTGATTTGCATTTCTCTAATTATTGGTAATTTAGAGCAATTTAAAAAATGTTTATTGGTAGCTTTGATTTCTTATGAAAATTTTTATTCATATTCTTTGACTTTGTCAGTTGAGGAATGATTCTTCTTAAAATTTTACATCAGTCTTTTATATTTTAGAAATGAGATCTTTATCTGAGAAAGTTGCTGCAAATAATTTCCTTTTAGTTTCCTGTCTTCTAATTCTAGCTGTATTGTTTTTGTTTGTGCAAAAACTTTTCAAATTTTGTGTAATCCAAATTATTCATTTTTATTTCCTGTGAACATCTTTATATGTTGCTTGGTCATGAACTTTTCTGACATAACTTTGATAGGTAACTTCTCTGCTCCATTTATTTGTTTATGGTATTACTCTTTATGTCTACAACATGTATTTATTTTGAGCTTATCTTGAAAGACAATGTAAGACATTGTTCTATGCCCATTATCTGCCACACTCTTTCCAGTTTTCCCAACAGTTTCTTGCCCCAATAACTGGGATCTTTTGAGTTTATCAAACACTAACCTCCTTTGTTCATTTGCTTCTGAATATTATGTGTCTAATCTCTTCCATTGTTCTTACCCATTATTTAATGTTGTGATGATTACAACTTTGTAGTCCATTTTCCTTTACTCTCCCCCACACATTGATTCTCTTGATATTTTTGCACTTTTTTTCCTCCAAATAATTTTTGATATATGGATATAGATAGATAGGTCAAGCTTTATAGAGTAATTCTTTGTTAGTTTGACCAATTTGTTGGGGGTAGGGGAGAAGGGAATAATTACATCACTATGGACAAGAAACCCTTGATGTAGAAACTTCCTTCATTAATACAAACTAGTAATCCCTTTGTAACTTCAAGTCCTGGAGAGTTGTATGGGAACCTTCTGTAATTCAGTGATTTGCTTATGCTTATATTTAGCTAGTATATGTCAGAAGCAGGAAATAAAACCAGATTTCCTCAACTCCCAATCTGGTCCTTTGCCTTCTCTCTTCATCATGTTGCTTCTCTTATGGTTTCTTGTCCATGATTAAAAATATAACACATGATTTCCCTTTGCATATGAACTTTTACCTGAAAATGTTATGCTGGTCAGCTTGTACACAGAACACCTGAACTCCAATTTTTTACTTTTCCATTACATGATTTGTGCGAAGAGATTAAAATCATTTTTCACTGTTGCCAAGGCAAAAGTGTTTACATGAAAATTCTCAGCAATCAAATTTCTTACTCAGTGCCCCCTGGAAAGTGATTGGTATGGGTTCTTGGCAAATGGAAAAAGGAATATTGATGTAGTTAATTTTGATTGTGAGTGGGTGGGTGGATGAGAAATGTTCTTTGAAATGTTTTGTTAAAAAAAAACTACTTTTATTTTTTTCATGATAGATTTAAAAAGGTCTTTTTAGATGTCTTTTGTTTAGGGAGTTTGGAAATGAATTGTATGTGTGTGTGTGTGTGTGTGTGTGTGTGTGTGTGTGTGTGTACGCACCTCTTCATACTTTTTTGGGGGAGGAAGAAATCTGTGATTTCACTGGTACATGAGATTCCTGATATGGAAAATGTCTTTATTACTACAGATTTGCAACTGTCCTTTAACTTACTTTGTTACAGTACTTCCTGAGCTCTGAGAGGTCCACATAGCCAGGATGTCAAAAGCTGGATTTCAATCCTATTATCTTATTTCTCAAGCCAGCTATCTGGCCGCTTGAGTATTGCCTCTAATAGACATTTTTAATGAAATTTGCATACATTTGTAACATGTTGTTGCAAAAATTAACTTATTTTAAGCCTTAAAGGAAATATAATGATCTTTAAGTTTCATATAGCTCCTTCTTCTTTATCCTTGTGGATAAACTTATGAATTCAGTTACAATTGCTGAGCCCCAATTAGGAAAATTGCTAATATTTAAGCAAAGATTGGGCTTTTTGCTTAAACATATGCTTCCCCCTCCTTTTTTTGTTTTTGTTTTTGTTTTCAAAACAACTTATTTAGAACAAATAAGGTCAGTGCTGGGAAGGAAAAACAATCCAAATATCAAAGAATTGTCTTAGAAATCTAAGTTTCTCAACTGTTTCATACATACACAGATAAGGGACCTGAGCCTATCATATACAACTGTATAAGCCATCAGACCTTAGATTGCTAATCATACATTTCTGTATTCCTCTAGACATGTGGTTGAATCAGAATTCAGTTCATTTCAGCTGGATTACATTATCTGTGAATATATAGGTATCAGGAGGGGAAGCTGGAGTAAGAGCTGACTTTTTTTTGAACTTCCCTCAGATGAGTTTTCTATTCTGAGATTCTTCTAGAGGTGAAGACCTTCCTGGATGTTTCCCTTTTTTGAAAGAACTGAGTCCTCCTTTTTTTTTTTTTCTTAGTGGTATGCAAGAAAGTCACATGCTCCAAACTCTGGAAAATTTCTTCATTCAGCTAATTCAATCCTTACATAAAGGACCAACAGTGTGTAACAAAATCTCTCAAATCTTATATGGTGTCATTGAACTTCATCCAATAGTTTTCACAGACTTTGCAACACAGTCTAAGATTTTTGGATTGATTAAGATGTGTTCTCACTCAGCTAAGGGATCAAAGCTAAAATGGAGTAGGACAGTTTTCAAGCCCACATCTAAATACTTTATATTTCTGTAATATTTTAAAAGCTTTATAAAGCACTTTCATCCCAATAGTCCTGCAGGATATTCAGATTATAGGTATTTGTATTACATGAATTCATAAGAGAAGCATGGAATCTTTTTTTTAAAGCATGGAATTTTTTTAACCAAATAAATACAAGAAAGAATCCAGATTTATTGAAAACTATTTTTATACCCATTTTTATGTTGTGTACAAGTCTTGAACTGTCAAGAAAATATGAAATATTTTTATCCAGTGACATTTTTAATTAATGTCATTACAGGGAAAGCCTGTGGGAACGCCAGATGCTGGGGCTTACTTTCGAGTGCTTTCTGAGCATGGAGTGGCAGCCTTGTTTACAGCACCAACTGCAATTAGAGCCATCCGTCAACAGGACCCTGGAGCAGCCCTAGGGAAGCAGTACTCTTTAACAAGGTGAATTGAGGATACTAGGGCAGGTCACATTCAAAGCCTAGATCTGAATCAGTGAGAGGGTTATGCTCTGGGAAGCTTGAGTACCTCTTTTGGTAGAGTTAAAATAGTCTGAATGTTGTTAGAATTGACTATCCAGGAGATAACTTTAAAATAGAAGACCATAGTGTGGATATCAAACTGTTTTTTTGGGATTGCTTCATATAATATTATCCCTTAATATGATGTTATTTCAATAAGAATTGTAAGTTAATGAGGGCAGGGGAAGGCCTTCTTTTTAACAAAAAGAAATCCTTCATAGTAGTATTTTGATATATCAAATACTGGTATTTGGGCTGATTTTGGAAGCTGGGAGGAGAGAGTCAGACCCATGATTTCATCATGGAATTAAAGATTTTGATAATTGTAAGGAATCTCCAAGCTTCTAGAGGCAGCCTGTTCCACTTTGGTAAAATCTTAATTGTGGGGTAGTTTGCATCTAAATAAGGGCTATCCATTGCTGCTGGTGCTAAAGATAACAAGTCTAAGCTATCTTTTCTGTGATTGCCCTCCAAATACTTGATAAACTATCAAATTTCCCTCCTGAGTCTTTTCTTTTCCAGGATAAACTTGCCCATTCCTTTGATTGATTCTTATGTGATAAGGTCTCAAAATCTGTCATCATCTGGATTGTCCTTCTTTTGATCATTTCCTGCTTATCAATATCATTCTTGAACTATGGGAACATTCATTTAAAGCACTAGATAAAACCGGATTCCTGATTTGTATTTGGGCATCTGAGCTCCCACCAAAGCAAATCAGTAACAGACAGGAAGGAAGAGGGGAAAGAAGGAAGGAAGGAAGGAAAGAAATTAAGTGCTTTCTATAGGCTAACCACTGTGGTCAAGCTTTTTACAAGTATTATCTCATCTAATGTTCACTACCACCCTGGAAAGTAGGGGCTACTATTATCCCTATTGTACAGTCAAAGAGGGACAAGTGTGTGGCAAAGTGGATAAAGTTCTGAGCCTGGAGTCAGGAAGACTATCTTTATTCAGAGAAAAAGCTGAGAAGAATGATGTAAGATAAAGAATGGAAACAACCGTGAGCATTAATATAGTGCTTTTAGGTTTGCAAAGCTTTTTACCTGCATTACTGTGGCATTTGAGAGTTGCCTAGGGCTCTGAGGATTCATTGATTTGTCCAGAGTCACACAGCCAGGATGCATCAGAGACAGGTCTTGAATACTGGTCTTCCTGACTGACTACTGAAGGAGAGAGTGAGGATGAAAACTTTAGGCAATTCTGCCTTCCTAAAACCAATTCATTTACAATTTAAGACATCATCATTTTGATGTCATTGGCCTTCTTTGAGAAGGAAAAAGGATAAATCCTAGCTTATACATTTTATCTACTGTACTGCACAGCTTCTCATTAAATTCGAGGAACCCTACTGAGGGTGTACATATATGCATGTATATATATACATATATGTATATGTATAGATATATGTGTATATATATGTGTAGTTAAGATATAAATACATAATATGTATATAAAATATATCTTTGTATATTTTGAAATTTGGAGGATAATTTGTTTAGGGATATTTTCATTTCATTTAATTCAATTATTTGATTTAATATATTTAGATAAAATATTGAATTATATAATTCTGAATTATCTGAATTATAAACATTATTAAAAGAATCATCTTGTTGACAGTGCAGGATTAGATTGCCTTTTGTTTTTTAGCAGCATTCTTTGCACTTATTAAATATTTTTTCTGATGTTTTAGAGATTGATTTCTTTATCCATTTCAGTTTAATATGTGCATTGAAAAGTAATTATAGCTATTTCTATATTTAAAGAACTTTTCAAGCTTTAGACTTCACACACCTCTTTGAAGTAGGTTACTAGTATCAGAAAATGAGACATAGAAAATTCAATAACCATCTCATGTCAAAAAAGATACTCCCTGAATAAAATGATCTTTTTAGTTCAAGACCAAAGGATTAGAATGTCTGGCAGCTATATTCCAAAGAAGTGACATTGGATTAATGTTTTGAGGGAATAATATGGGATATTTTGATGACTGTGTTATTATCAGGGCAGATCCAGCTCAACTTAAGGTAATATTCATTTTGAGTTGTGGGTGAAGCAAATCTGAATGAATCTAGTGACATTCATACAAGAATCATGCAATCAGATTTAGATCTCAAAGGTATAAGCAAATTATCTAGGATCACATGGTTAATATGTGGCTATTAAGATCTGAACCCAGGTCTTTCTTAAATTTCCAAATTTAATGCTCTTTTCACTGAACCAAAATGCAACTCATGCACAGCCGTTAAATACTAACTCTAATATTGCACACCTTAACATTCTCTTTCCCTTTATGTCACTATTTTCTCTCATCCAAATCCAATTGTTCTCATTGAATTTTTGCTAAAGATTTATTTGAAAATGGCTAGTCTATGCATTATCAGAAAGTTCTCTTAACTCTTCTGATTCGCTCCTACATGATTGCACCGGAAGTATAGTAGAATAGGTTTAGATCAGTGTCCAAGCAAGTGAAGTCATCCTATCTGCTTAACACTATTTTTTTCCTCTGTGTTAATTTATATTAAGTTATAGTATTTATAGGTAGCCACCTTTCCCAAAGATATCCTTTGCAAAATTAGAGTCTGTGTCAACTATATAGTTTATATCCAAACATTTCCTTAAAGAAAATTGTGTTAATGTTGATTGTTTTGTTGTTATTGTTCAGTATTTTTTCAGCCACATCCAACTCTTTGTGATCCTATTTTGGGGGATTTGCCATTTCATTCTCCAGCTCATTTTATAGATGAAGAAACTGAGTCAAAAAGGATTAAGTAAATTGCCCAGACTCATACATCTAATAAGTATCTGAGGCTGTATTTGAACTCAGGAAAGTGAGTCTTCCTGATTCTAAATCCAGTGCTCTGTGCCACCTAGCTGCACCCATGATATTAAATATAGACCCCAGTTTGTACAATTGTAATAGAATTATGGAGCCACAAAGGTGGAATGAACCTCAAATAATTATCTGTATTGACCTCTCCCTTCTTCCATTTCTGAGAAAATTCTACACTTAAATTGTGATCTTAGTTTTACTAATATTTAGGAATGGGTTTTAAAAATTGCCTAATAAACTAATCTGGGTTGTGGGAGAAGATGCTTTAAAAAAAGAAAGTAATCTTAGGGGCAGCAAGGTGGCACAGTGGATACAACACTAGTCCTAGAGTCAGGAGGACCTGAGTTCAAATTTGTCCTCAGACACTTAATAGTTGTGTGATCTTAGACAAGTCACTTAACTCCAACTGCCTCCAAAAAATCCAATAATTTATTTTATTTATAAGAGAAAGCATGATGTAAAGGTTAGAAAACTCGTTTAATCAGAAAGATGTGAGTTTATTTCCTGCTTCTGATTCAAACTGACAATGGCAAGCCACTTAAATTCTTAGTGTCCATAGGCAACATTCTAACATTGTAACATGCAGCATTTACCAAGCAGCATTGGCACAGAGGAAGTTGCTTCCTTACCTAAAGTTTTCCTGTACCATTGATCTCACATACTATTTTTTTTCTTATTTATTTTATACTTCTTTGACTTCTATCTTTAATGTTATCTATGATGAGTAAACTATTTCACCTTAAAGCTGTTTTTTCCATAGTAAGTTTCTCATTTTTTGGCTTATTGACATAAATCCATCCCCCATACTAATTCTGTAATACAATTAACTTGATGCATGACTGATGATTTTGCCAATAGGTTACCTTGCTAATCTGTATCTTTTCCAATATGCATTCCTATGCCATTTAGATTATTTGCCAGCTGGCTTTCAATGTTATAATTTGGATTAGACATAAAAATGACTGGCTTAAAAAAAGAGACTCCTGTCTCTCTATTTTCTCACATGATTTTGGAAAAGTTTTCTTAATGAATGAAATAAATGAAAATAAAAAAAAATGAAATTGAATGAAAAAATTTTAAACTCAAACACTCTTAAGTTTGATATTCTGTGTATGTGTGTGTGTGTGTGTGTGTCTTTCTGTCCATCTCTCTGTGCCTCTCTATCTCTCTGTCTCTGCCTCTCTTTCTTTCCCTTCTTTGGAAGATATAATTGCCTTTATCTTGAATTTTTTGTTTTTATAATTCACTCAGGCCATTTGGAAGTCAATTTATACTTTATTTTTGTTACAAAATGATTTTTATCTTTTGGTTCAATCAAAAATTAAGATTCATTAGGACACCAACTTAATTGCAACTCCATTTTGTGATGTTTTTGTCTACAGAATATATTTCCATAATTTCAATTCTTCTGGTTCTCCCAATGGCAGATTTGTTTGATTTTTACCAAGTGCTATCCTTTCTATTTTCCTCTAAGGCTGTGGAATGACTTCTTAACTGAAGTCTTACCTTCTCTCATCTAGATGATGATAATAGGAATGAACTTTTTGTCTAAAATTTCCAAAAAATTTAAAATAGGATATTTTTCATTTGAATAAGAATTGATATTCTCTTAAAACATTAGTTGTAGTAAACCTTAAGTAGTAGAGCCACAAAAGGTGTTTCACAGTCAAAAAATGGGATGGAAATGTACAAAGATACAAATTATAAAAACAAATTTAAGTTAATTAGAAGCAGGAGATTAACAAGAGATACAAATTTGGTTTTAAATGGTTGCTTTTGTTTTTCATATAATTTAGTGATTTGTTGTTATTGCTGTTCTCTTCTTTTCTTTTGACATAATACTTATGAATATCATTTTGCCACAAAATGTATTATATTTTCTTGATTTGTTGTGTTTTTAGGGAATGTTGTAGAAGCCATAAAAATAGTTTCTAAGAACAAGAAGGAATTCTGAAAGAAATCTACTATGAAAAAAGAGGAAAAATTGGGGACATCAGCACAGAAGGGGTGTGTGTGTGTGTGTGTGTGTTGGAAGTCTTTGGAAGCTATATGGCTGAATGCATATCTGAACATGAATCCTCTTTTTCTTATCTATAATTTCTCCTCATTTAGATTCAAAGACCTTCCTCAATGAGAAATAGACCACATTTCAAGGCAGCCCATTCAATTTCTTGGCAACCCTAAATAAAATATTAAATTTGATGACTGTAGTTATAAGTTTCTCCCTCATAAGAAAGATGAAAGCATCATTCCTTTTTAAAAAATCTGTTAAGTATTCTAAGGAGCTCAAATAGATAAAAAATTTCAAAGATGAGGTCGTTTCTCCAGCAATGCAGTTCACTGCCCATTAATACTGATCCATCTCTGTGTGACTTAAGTCCATACAATGTAATGGAAGATTTCCTTTTTTTCTCCTGATGTCATAAGGATATTCTTAGAGTACAGAGACTATTTGTTAGTTACCTTTTATTTTAGTCAATGACTATCCTCCAATGACATCCTTTATCATTCAAAATACTATTCTTTTCTGTTTTTCTTATTTCTTTTATCCCCTGAATGAAAGGGGATAGGAATAGGGTCTAGACCTGCCTATGATTTCATTACTATAGGGAACTCCCTTTATCTTTGTTAGACAGCACCTTCTCTACAATTTATTATTATTGAGACTTTCCCCAAACTTCCAGGAATACTGTAGCCAATACCAGACCTCCCGGATCAAGGAGAAAATAATGTAGGCAGCCAAAAAAACAAAAACAAAAACAAAGCAAAACAAAAATTGATGTATTGTGGAACCAGTTAGGTTAATATGATAATAATGGAATACTATTGTGCTATAAGAAATGATGAGCAAGATGCTCTCGAAAAAAACAACAACAACAAAAATAACCCCCCAAAAAAACAAACAAACAAAAAACCAACCTGGAAAGAATTACATGATGTGACACCAAGAGAAATCTATATTGTGTACAAAATTACAGGAATATTATAAGATGATCAATTCTGAATGACTTAGATATCTTCAGCAATATGATTCAAAACAACTTTGAAGAACTTTGAATGAAAAATGCCATCTATCCCCAGAAAAAGAACTGGTGGTGTCTGAATACAGATTGAAGCGTACTTGTAAAACTTTCCTGAGGGTTTTTTTGTTAGTTTTTTGTGTTTTTTTTTTACAATATGATTAATATAGAAATGTTTTTGCATGACTATACATGTATAACATAATAAATTGCCTTTTCAATGAGATTATATATGGGAAGGGAGGAGGGGAGAAAATTGGAACTCAAAATTTTAAAAAGAAATATTAAAAATTGTTTTAGATATAACTAGGGGAAAATAAAATACTAAATGAATTTAAAAAACTTGCCCAAAATCATATAGGAAATATGAGTTATGATATATTGAAATATGAGTTGAGATGTTGGAGTTGGACTTAGGTATTCTTGGATTCTAGATCTGTTGTCTGGGGATTGCCATACTGCCTCTGAGTGATATAAATTTTACATTTTTCAGAGGATTTCATGTTTTTTTTACTTCCAGCCCTACAACAACGATAGAATATTAGTATTTCTTCAAAACCAGACCTTTTTCTTGGAGAAGTTTAAAGTTACTAAAAGAGCATTGCCATTCTCAAAGGCAATCCAGCCTTTTCTCCTACTTTTGCTTAATTACAAGGCCAAATATTGTCAGTTTTTCTTTTTCCCTTTCCCTTCCCTTCCCTTTTTTCTTTCCCTTCCCTTTTTTTTTCTACATAGGGTATCATACCCTTACCTACAGATGGGCAGAGCCCAAAGCAATGTAAATTCTAATTACTGCAACCTCCGAAGATATCTTGGGGTTTGAGGACTAGGAGCATGCCTTAAACCCAAATGACTGTGGCTCTCATTGGTTGACTAAGAATAGGTCCCAGTCCAAGCTACACTTAATCATCTTTTGTGTCCTAGTTGGCTCAGAGAGAATGTAAATAGCAGGTCTTTCTGTTTTGGCCAGAAACCCTGAGGGTCCAGTGACAAGATGCAGATTCGGATAACTGGAGATAGTTCTGGATGCAGTGGGAGACCTGGGTCCTTTTAATCTAAGTTCTTTAACAAGTCTCAGTTTGAGACAACAAATGTCCATTCTATAATGAAGGCTAGGTAAGAAATGAAGCAAAGAATATCCTATTTTACCTAGTCCAAGATCGAGAGGAAAAGAGACAGACAGAGAGATTTTGATTAGATAAAAAAGACCATTCTTTGCCTCATTTCTTACCTATCCTTAATCACTGAATGGGCATTGCCTCAATCAAACTGAGACCTTTTAAAGACCTTAGCTTAAAAAAAAAAACAAGGTCTCCCACTGTGTCCAGGGCATTTCCAGTCATTTTGATCTGGCCACTGGACCCAGATGGCTCTGGAGGAGGAAGTGAGGTGTCTGACTTTGCACAGTGCTTCCTCACTTAAATCCATTTCCCTTGCAGGAATGATATAACCTTCCTGATGTCATTGGTCCTCTTTGAGAATGAAGGGCAAACAACAACCACTGCAATGTTGAAGCCATAGACTATAAGACATATATTACCATAAGATGGTTGTCTATTTTAACTACATTCTGTGATTTGGATAATATAAATTTTCTTTTTGCTTTATTCCCATCCCATCTCATCCCAATATGGAGGTTTAGGGCAAATCCTCATAGGGGTTACATTATCTCTTCCATAAGATTCTATAACCTTCTAGGTTTAGGTGCCATTATATTGATGGCATAGGGAGGATGTTGAAGACTGGGAAGCTTAAAAATATGAGTGGTTCATTCATGAAAGAGAGAGAATCAGTGGAGAATAAAACCAGAATAGATAAACAGTGAGAA
This sequence comes from Myrmecobius fasciatus, assembly GCA_023553655.1. Taxonomy (NCBI): domain Eukaryota; kingdom Metazoa; phylum Chordata; class Mammalia; order Dasyuromorphia; family Myrmecobiidae; genus Myrmecobius; species Myrmecobius fasciatus. Next base: position 23,400 of record JAJPUD010007784.1, on the reverse strand, counting down.
TACTCAGTTGAGCAAACCAAATAAAATGGAAAAAAGACAGCAAATTGAAGAAAAATGGAAACTAATACAAATTTTTTTATGATCATCATTAAGGATCATAAATCCTCCATGCTTAGACTGTAATATCAGAATTCTGGGTTGTGAGCTGAAGTTTTAGAGTCAGAGAATCTAAGTCCAAGCCTGCTTCTAACACTTAAACAGTTTGAGTGACTGTGGGGGAAAAAAAAACAAACCACCTCTCTAGGCCTCATCTAGAAGGGGAATGTACTAGATCACTTTTAAGTTTACTTCCAGCTCTAAATAATTCTATGTGTTTATAGGGAAGGTAGAAATTACAGATGAGGTAGCTAGGTAGAGCAATGAATAGAGTACCAGGCCTGAAGTTAGGAAAACCTATCTTTTTGAGTTCAGATCCAGCCTCAGATAGAGAGTATTTTGTGTGACCCCAGGCAAGTCACTGAACCCTGTTTACCTTAGTTTCCTCATCTATAAAATGAATTGGAAAAAGAAAAGGCAAACTATTCCAGTGTTTTTGACAAGAAAATCACAAATGAGTTCATGAATAGTCAGACATGACTGAAATGATGAAATAGAAATTATACCAAACAGAACAAAATAGGAAAAACTGCTAAATGAGACCAAATATACACAGACACAATTCACTTTGGAAGGATATACTTGGGAGAGCATTAAAGGTAATTCACAAAATATCTGAAAGCATCTGAAATCAGGTGGCAAATGCATGGACAAAACACCAATAGCTACCAGTCTATAATGCTCACTTTTCTATCTCCATTCAATTTTTATGAGAATTATCTGTAAACATATTGGAGTCATTCTTGATGATCCATTTCCATCCTAGTAGAATACAATCAGACTTTCAGAGCTTTTATTCTCCAGCAGATTTTATCCCCTGGTAGATATGACAGATAACTTTGTCCAACAGTTATTTGATCATAAATGTCAAGCAAGATATAACACAGAAAAGCCCATTCTTTGCCTAAAGTATTCATCACATGACCAGAAGAGATTCAGGACAGAGTTCAGATTGAAGCAATATACCCTTTAGATATTTTCTAAATGTTGAAAATGATAGAAAACATGTTTTAAGTGCTTATGTGTTCGTGTGGGCAGATGAATAAGTATTAAATAATCTATTTTGAACTCTTGGAGCAAATAATTTCAAAGATAACCAGTTATTAAAACAGTTGTCTGTTGAACAGTTCTAAATTTTTGAATGGGGGCAGAGCCAAGAAGGCAGAGAGGAGACAGGTTTTTATGTAAGCTTTTCCTGGCTTCTCTCAGATCCACACCAGATCAATCCTCTGAATGTGTTTTGGAGTGTAACAAATTTAAAGCAGAAGATATTTTGGAAGAACTTCAGGAAAGGTCTGTCTTAATCAGGCAGGGGGGAGGCAGCCAAGCACAGACACAGCTCAGGGACCCAGGGCAGCATGTCTCTGTGCTGGGGGAATCTGCTGGAAGGCTCTTAGCCAAAATAAAGCAGCATCGTCTAATCTATCCTGGTTCAAAAGCCAGGGGATCAGCAGAATAGTTGTGAGTCCTCCAACACAACTACAGAAGGCAAATAGTGAGCCCCTGAACCCCAGCATAGGCAGGACGTGGTTACATCCATCCAGCACAGGAAGGAGGGTAGCACTGGCCCTAGGGCAGCATGAAGTTTTCATCTCCTGAAAGGAAGCTTGAGACAATCTCTCCTTTGTCATAAGAGCAGACTTCAATCTTTAAAAATGAACAAAAAATCAAAAAAAGCTCTGACCATGGAGAGGCAGGGAAGAGTAGACCTCAAACTCTGAGAACACTAAAAACAAGAAATCTTCAGATTTTGCCTCAAAGGGTGATATGAGTTGGTCTTTAACTGAAAATGCTGTCTTAACAGAATTCAAAAAGGATGTTAAAAGAGAGGTAGAAGAAAAATCAGAAAATGAAATGAAAGCATTGCAGGAGAGTTAGGAAAAGGAAAGAGAAATTATCTGAAGAAAACTCCTTAAAAATAGATTTGGTGAAATGGAAAAAAAAATCCAATGAACAAAACAGCTCATCTAAAAGTTCACTTGGCCAAATGCAAAAAGAGATAAAAAAGCTAACTAAAGAAAATAATTTAGAATTGAACAAATAAAAACATATGACTCAATCAGACATCAAGAATCAATCAAACAAAACATTAAAAATATGAAAAAATAGAAGAAAATGTAAAATACCTCATCAGAAAAAACAAATAACCTGGAAAATAGATCCAAGAGAGAAAATCTAAGAATTATTGCACTACCTGAACACTACATCTAGAACAACCTAGAGCAACATCTTTCAAGAAATCATCAAGCAAAATTTCCCTGATGTCTTAAAACAAGCAGGTAAAATAGCCATTGAAAGAATCCACCAATCACCTCCTGAAAGAGACCCCAAAATGAAAACTCCAAGGGATACTGAGGCTAAATTTCAGAATTATCAGATCAAGGAGAAAATACTGTAATCATCCAGAAAAAAAATTCAAATATCAAGGAGCCACAACAATCAGAATTATCCAGGACCTAGCAGTTTCCACTTTAAAGTATTGAAAGACCTGGAATATGATATTCTGGAGGGCAAAGAAACTTGGAGTTCAGCCAAGAATCAATTATCCAAGAAAATTAAGTATTTTTTTTTTCAGGGGGAAAGATGGACATTCACTGAAATAGGGGAAGTTCATTTATTTTTGGTGAAAAGGCCAGAAGTTAACAGAAAATTTGATTTTCAAATACAGAACTCAAAAGAAGCATAAAAAAGTTAAAAACAACAACAAAAAACAAATGAAAAAAAACCCAATTTTTTTTAAGTTAAAAAGTTTACCTCCCTATGTGGGAAGATGATATGTTTAACTCTTGAGAACTATATCTTTATTAGAGGTATACTTAGAGGGTGTAGGTATAATTTGATTTTATTGTGATGATATAAAAATGAAACTAAGAGTGGAAAGGAATTGTACTGGAAGAAGAAGGAAGGGGAAGTAAAATGAAGTGAAGTAAAATTAAATAAATAAAGAAATTAAATTAAATAAAAAATATAATGAAGTAAAATTACATCACATGAAAAGGTAGAAAAACTATTACAATTGAGGTAAAGAAGGGAAGGTGATGAGCATTATGTAAACCTTAATCTCATTGGATTTGGCTAAAAGAGGAAATATCAGGCATATTTAGTTTGATAGAGAAACTTGTCTCAGCCTGTAAAGAAGTAGGAGGGGAAAGGGAAAGGAAAGGGAGAGGCTAATGAGAGAACAGAAGGAGAAAGAGAAAAAGAATAAGAAAGGGGAGAGGGGCTATAAAAGAAGAGGGCTGATTGACAGGGTGATAGTTGGAAGCAAAGCACTGGGAAGGAGGGAAAGGGGGAAAAGAAAGTAAAAATGTATAACTTGGAGAAAATAAATTGTCCAGAAATATAGAGTTAGTATTTTAAGTATGAATGTGAATGGGATGAACTCTCCCATAAAATAAAGTAGATAACAGATTGAATTAAAAGCCAGAATCCTACAATATGTTGTTTACAAGAAACACATTTGAAGTAGAGTGATACATACAGAGTAGAAGTAAAATGCTATTATGCTTCAGCTGATGTAAAAAAAAAAGCAGGGGTAGTAGTCGTGATCTTAGAACAAGCAAAAGCAAAAATAGATCTAATTTTAAAAGATAAGGGAGGAAACTAAATTTTGATAAAGAATACCACCATGAAATAATTAGTAAACACATATGCACCAAGTGGTACAGCATCCATATTCCTAGGAGGAGAAGTGAAGAAAGCTGGAAGAAGAAATAAACAGGAAAATTACATTAGTGGGGGATCTCAACTTTGCTCTCTGAGAACTAAATAAGTCAAACCACAGAATAAATAAGAAAGAAGTTAAGGAGGTAAATAGAATTGTAGAAAAGTTAGGTATGATAGACCTTTGGAGAAAATTGAATGGGGACAGAAAGAAAATTTTTCTTCATGGTACATGAAATCTACCCAAAAATTGGCCATGTGTTAAGGCATAAAAACCTCAAAATCAAATGCAGAAAAGCAGAAATAATAAATGCATCTTTTATCAAATCTTGATACAATAAAAATTACATGAGATAAAGGGCCAGGAAATAATAAACCAAAAATTCCCAATTAGGGAACTAAATAATCTTATTCTAAAGAATGAATGTGTAAAACAACAAATCATAGAAACTATCGATCCAAGAAAATGACAATAATGAGACTACATACCAAAATTTATGGGAATCAGACAAAGCATTTCTTATGGGAAATTTTATATCTCTAGATGCTTATTTGTATAAAAGAGAAAGAATAGATCAATGAATTGGGTATGCAACTAAAAAAGCTAGAAAAAGAACAAATTAAAAAACCCCAATTAAATAACAAATTTGAAATTCTGAAAATAAAAGCAGAGGTTAATAAAATTGAACACTGTTGAACTAATAAAACTAAAAGTTGGTTGTATTAATAAAAAACAAAACAGAGAAAAGGAAAGAAGAAAATCAAATTTATAGTATCAAAAATGGAAAGGATGAGTTTTCTACCAATGAAGAGGAAATTAGAGCAATAATTAGGAGCCATTTTGCCCAACTACATGCCAGTAAGTCTGATAATCTAAATGAAATGAATAAATACTTACAAAAATATAGATTGCTCAGATTAAGAGAGGAGGAAATAAATTATTTACATAGGTGCATTTTAAAAAAAGATATTGAACAAACTATTAATCAGTTTCCTAAGAAAAAATCTCCAAGACCAGATACCAAACATTTAAAGAACAACTAATTCTAATTCTAATACTGTGCAAATTATTTGGAAAAGTAGGAAATGAAAGAATCCTACCAAATTCCTTTTATGACCCAGAAATGGTGCTGATACCTAATCAAGTAGGGCCAAAATAGAGAAAGAAAATTATATACCAATTTCACTAATGAATATTAATGCAAAAATATTAAATAAAATATTTGCAAAGAGATTACAGCAAGTTATCACTACGATAATATAGCATGACCAAGTAGTATTCATACCAGGAATTCAGGACTGGTTCAATATTAGGAAAACTATTAGCATAATTGACCATATTAGTAACCATAATCAAAAATCATATAATTATCTCAATAGAAGCAGAAAAAGCATTTGACAAAATCCAAAACCCATTCCTATTAAAAACACTAGAGAGCATAGGAATAAATGGAATTTTCCTTAAAATGATCAGTACCATCTATTTAAAACCCTCAGCAGCATCATATGTAATGGGGATAAACTGGAAACATTCCCAATAAGATCAGGAGTGAAACAAGGTTGCTGATTATCACCATTACTATTAAATATTATATTCAAATATATTCAATTAGCAATAAGAGGAGAAAAAGAAATCAAAGGAATTAGAATAGGTAATGAGGAAATAAAATTATCACTCTTTGCAGATGATAGGAGAGTATACTTAGAGAATCCTAGAACATCAAGTAAAAAAACTATTAGAAACAATGAACAAGTTGCAGAATACAAAACAAATCCACATAAATCATTAGTGTTCCTATATGTTACTGACAAAGTACAGCAACAAGAAATACAAAGAGAAATACCATTTAAAATAACTGTACATAATGTAAAATATTTGAGAGTCTAGCTGCCAGGACAAAGTCAGGAACTATGTGAACACAATTACAAAACACTTTTCGCACAAATAAAATCAGATCTCATGGGTAGGCCCAGCTAATGTAATAAAAATGACAGTTCTATCTAAATTAATCTACTTATTCAGTGCCATATCAATCAGACTGCCAAGAACTTATTTTACAGAGTTAGAAAAAATAATAACAAAGTTTATCTGGAAGGAAAAAAGGTCAAGAATTTCAAGGGAATTAAAAATGCAAATGAGGTGGCCTAGTTGTATAAGGCCTAAAACTAAATTATGTAGTAGCGATCATCAAAACTATTTGGTACTGGTTAAGAAATAGAGTTGTCAATCAGTGGAATAGGTTGGTTGGGTTCACAAGACACAATAGTCAATGACTTTAATAATAATGTTTGATAAACCCAGCTTCTGGAATAAGAACTCACTATTTAACAAAGATTACTGAGAACATTGGAAAATAGTATGGCAAAAATTAGGCATTAACTAATATCTAATACCCTATACCAAAATAAGATTGAAATGGGTTTATGATTTAGACATAAAGAGTGATACTATAAGCATATTAGAAGAACAAAAGATAGTCTACTTCCCAGATCTGTGAAGAAGGAAAGAATTTATGGCTGAAGAAGAACTAGTGTACATTATGGAATGCAAAATGGATAATTTTGATTATATTAAGTTAACATTTTTTGTATAAGCAAAAACAATGCAGACAAAATTAGAAGAGAAGCTGAAAACTGGGGAAAATAATTTTGTATCCAAAGGCTCTGGCTTCATTTCTAAAATATATAGAAAACTGACTGAAGTTTATATGAATGCAAGTTGGTAAGTTGGTAAATGGTCAAAGAATATGAACAATTTTCAGATGAATAAATTAAAACCATTTCAAGTCATATGAAAAAAATGCTCTAAATCACTATTGATCAGGGAAATGCAAATTAAGAGAACTTTGAGATACTACTACCACACCTCTCAGATTGGCTAAAATGATAGGAAAAGATGATAAATGTTAGAGGGGATGTGGGAAAACTGGGACATTAATACATTGTTGATGGAGCTGTGAACCATTCTGGATAGTAATATGCCCAAAGGGCTATTGAACTGCAGACCCTTTGATTCAGCAGTGTCTGTATTGGATCTTATTCCAAGGAGTTCATAAAAAGGGGAAAGGTTCCACATGCAAAAATGTTTGTAGCAGCCTTTTTTGTAGTGGCATGAAACTGGAAACTGAATGGATGTCCATCAGTTGAAGAATGGCTGAATAAGTGTTGGTATATGAATGTTAAAGTATATTATTGTTCTATAAGAAATGATCAGCAGGATGATTTCAAACACTCCTGGAGAGATCTACATGAACTGATATTGTGACATGAGTAGAACCAAGGGAATTTTGTATATAGCAACAACAAGATTATGTGATCAATTTTGATGGATACGGCCTTTTTTCAAGAATAAGATGTTTCAGGCCAATTCCCGTGGTCTTGTGATGAAGAGAGCCATCTGCATCAAGAAAGAGAACTGCTGGAACTGAGTGTGGATAACAACGTAGTATTTTCACTTGTTTTTGTTGTTGTTGTTGTTTGTTCCCTTTTTGTTTTCTTTCTCTTTTTTTTTTCCTTTTTGATATGATTTTTCTGATACAGCATGGTCATTGTAAAAATGTGTAGAAGAATTGCACATTTTCAACATATATTGGATATCTTGCCATCTAGAGGACAGAATGGGGAAAAAGGAAGGAGAAAAAAAAATTTAGAACATAGGGTTTTGCAAGGGTGAATGTTAGCAATTATCTATGCATATATTTTGAAAATAAAAAGTTTTTTTTTAAAAAAAAAGGACTGTGGGTCAAAGGACCAAAAGGACATTTTGTTTGTTGTTGGTTGCTTGTTTTTTTTTTCTTCCTCATTTTTTTTCCTTTTTATTTGATTTTTCTTGCAAAGCATGATAATTATGGAAATATGTATAGAAGAATTACGCATGTTTAACATAGATTACTTGCTATCTAAGGAAGGGAGTGGGAAAGGGAGGGAGAAAAAAAATTGGAACACAAGGTTTTGCAAACGTGAATTTTGAAAATTATGCATATGTCTTGAAAATAAAAAAGCTAAAAAAATACAAGCTAGAAAAAAACAAAAAATAAATAAAATGTTGGATGCATAGGACCCATGACTTAATCCTTTGATTAATTAAATTGTTAGAAATGTTAATGCTGACAATTTAGAAATAAAAAGTTCCTCCAACTCGTTATACTTTAAAGTTGCTAGTGAAATGCCATTTAAAGGTCATGCTCTGAAGACCCTTTTTGAGATTTTTTTCATTCATAGAACTTAAAAAATAATTCAAAAAGCCTATTTTCCGAAAGAAGGTTTTTCACTACCTTAACTAGAACTGTGGCCACAATTCTATTACTATGCAGGATATTGAGGTCATTTAGCTTATATAAATATGGATGAGCTAGGATCTGGGGCTATTTTAAGACCTTCTTTTTAAGGGACGATTGAAATCTGAGAAAAAAATGGCATTAGAGGAACCAAATTTGAGAAAGAGTGAAATTCTTCAGGTAAGGTGATTGCATTTAATGATTGAAAATAACATCTGGACTTTGCTAAGTGGTTTTCACTTACAAATATTTGTTGATTCCTTCACAAGACAAATTAGGCAATAACTATAGCAATTTGGTTTTTGATAAACCCAAAGACCCCAGCTTCTGGGATAAGTATTCACTATTTGACAAAAACTGCTGGGAAAACTGGAAACTAGTGTGGAAGAAATTAGGGCTTGACCCACATCTAACACCACATACCAAGATAAGATCTAAATGGGTTCATGATCTGGATATAAAGAGTGATTTTGTAAACAAGTTAGAGGAACATAATATAGTTTACCTCTCAGACCTGTGGAGATGGAATAAATTTATGTCCAAAGAAGAACTGGAACTTTTAATTGAAAACCAGATAGATAACTTTGACTATATTAAGTTAAAAAGTTTTTGTACAAACAAAATCAATGCAGACAAGATTAGGAGGGAAGCAATAAATTGGGAAATCATCTTTACATTTAAGGGTTCTGATAAAGGTCTCATCTCTAAAATATATAGAGAATTGTCTCATATTTATAAAAATTCAAGCCATTCTCCAATCAATAAATGGTCAAAGGATATGAACAGACAATTTTCAGAGGATGAAATTAAAACTATTTATAGTCATATGAAAAGGTGCTCCAAATCACTATTGATCAGAGAAATGCAAATCAAGACAACCCTGAGATACCACTTCACACCTGTCAGATTGGCTAAAATGACAGGAAAAGTTAATGATGAATGTTGGAGGGGTTGTGGGAGGGCTGGGACACTGATGCATTGTTGGTGGAGCTGTGAACGGATACAGCCATTCTGGAGAACAATTTGGAGCTATGCTCAAAAAGTTATCAAACTGTGCATACCCTTTGACCCAGCAGCATTTCTATTGGGCTTATATCCCAAAGAAATCATAAAGGAAGGAAAAGGCCCCACATGTGCAAGAATGTTTGTGGCAGCCCTTTTTGTAGTGGCTAGAAACTGGAAATTGAATAGATGCCCTTCAATTGGAGAATGGCTGAATAAATTATGGTATATGAATGTTATGGAATATTATTGTTCTGTAAGAAATGACCAGCAAGATGATTTCAGAGAGGCCTGGAGAGACTTACATGAACTGATGCTGAGTGAAATGAGCAGAACCAGGAGATCATTATACACGGCAACAACAGTACTATATGACGATCAATTCTGATGGACATGGCTCTCTTCAACAATGATATGTTTCAAACCACCTCCAATTGTTCACTGAAGAAAGCCATATACACCCAGAGAGAGGGATGCGAAATGTGGACCACAACATAACATTCTCATACTCCTTGATTGATGTTTGCTTACATTGTGTTTCCTTTATCTGATATATCGTTTGTGTAGATAAGATTTTTCTTACACACCAATGATAAGTTTGGAAATATGTATACATATATTCAATTTGCCAATATTTTAACATAATTAACATGTAGTGGATATCCTGCCATCTAGGGGAGGGGTGGGGAGTTGGGGGGAAAATTTGTAACGGAAAGCTATGTAAGGGTTATTGTTGAAGAATTACCCACACATATGTTATGCAAATAAAATAAAAATTTTAAAAAAAAAAAAAAAAAAATAAAAAAAAAAAAACAAATATTTGTTGATTCTTAGTACAAAACTTTTCAATAGAAGCTATTGGGAGTCTGAGGCTGAACTAACTGTAATATGGAGATAAGAAAAGTAAGGTTGATTATGAAACACTGATAAAAGTCCAGTTAGAGAATGTATGGCTTTAAATTTAACTTTAGAACAAGCAAGGCAAAACTGTAGAATGTTTAGTCTTAATTAGATTAGTGCTAAGAATGTACTTCTAACTGGTATTGTGCATGCCATATTTCCAATATAGGAGTGGGCAAGTCACTTAACTTCTGAGTGCCATAGGTAGCTCTTAAAGACTATAGAAATAGAAGAGTAGGAATTGATCTGGAAATTTCCTTACTTTTTTTTCCTATATCTATGAAATAGTAAGTCTTCATTTCTGAAACTTAGCATGGCAAGTCATTATTATTATTTCTAATAATGGTAGTAAGGATAGGCATGACTAGCTCCTCCTGTCAGGAAGAAGTCCAATCAGCTATTATCAGATATAGTCAATTCCCAGACTATCTTGTTAGTATAGAGTACTTGTGAGGAAGGAATTCTTTATTAACCTCCATTGTCCATTCCCTAACCTTTGAGTATTTTTAAACAACCTTTTGAGATGTTGATTAGAATATCTTTAGACAGGTCTAGGATCTGATCTGTCTGGTATTGATCTCCCTATCACTTCCTTTCTTCCTTGATCCCTCCCTCTGAGTTTCTGCCTGGTTTCCCAAGGCTGTATTTCTCCTATAAAAAAATCTGCTTATGATGAAAATCTTTGCTAAGTTCTTTTCAGGACTAACCCTGCTATGAAGTACTATCTCTTTTTTCCTAGAGTGCCTTTCCTTTAATATTGCCTTTCTCCTTACTCAAGCCAGCTCTGATAACTCGCTAATTTCCTCTATGGATCGACCCACACATCATGGTATATTCCTTTAATGGATTCTTCCAAATTCCTTCCTTTCTAACTCTATGGGCTCCCAACTTTATTTTATATTTGTCACTCCTGGTGCCTATTTTACCTCTTGTTTTTGTTTTTAACATCTCTTCCTAAATAAAACTGCCTTTTGCCAAAGAGAATGGGCATTGTGAGTTTATCACATGTTTATTTCAAACTAGATACTGCTACCCCAATTTCATCAGATAGAGTTAATGGGAAATTAATAACATTTTCATTTAATATCAATTTATCTTATGACTCTTTGCTTATTGACTATAAACACTGAATTATACATTTCCTTTAAAAAGTTATGCCTATCTTTTGCCTTAATAATTCTTCATTCTGAATTATTCAAGACTGTCCATTTTTTCATCTATACTCTTTAATCAACTTCCTAAATCATTGCTCTTTTCTAGTTCCCTTTTGCTTAACTTTTAGATGTATTTGATAGCAATATGGGACCCAATTTTGATGAAAACTGTGAACTCAATCTGAAAGGCTATGTTTTAGGATCCACAGCCTTTCAGATTTAATTTAAACTACCTTGGAGGATGGTAAATTTTTGGTAGATATAGATATGAAGGGAAGTGTATTACATTTAAAAAGAATACCATGAGCAGAGAGAGGAAATCTCCCCCTCCCCACCCCCCCACCCAGGGGCAGTGAGCCTCTAGCATATAATAATGGTTCCCATTCATGTTTAATTCAATTCCTCACATTTTTTTTGGCCACCTAAGAAGTAAGACACAGATGCAGAAGTGAAAACACAGAGAAGGAATCAGTTCCTGTCCTCAAGCAACTTATTTTTTATTGTTGCTGTTGTTGTTCTTTGTTCTTCATTCTCATAAAGGACTCCACAGACTAGGTCTTAGTAGCTAGGTAGGTTACAGGGAGAGGTATTAACAGAAGACCTGAATTACTTACAGTCCAAGCTATTCCCTAAGGAAAGCAGAGAGGAACTTTGACAGGGTAATCTCCTTAAGTGGAATTTTTGTTCTTAAGTGGGCCGTTTGTTATCCTTAATAGGACCTTTTTTGCAATGGACCCTTGTTAAATTCCTTGTGCTATTCCTTGCATAGGCAAAATTATCATAACGCCACAATTATAGTATCCAATCAGAAGGCCAAGTTATGATTCCAATCCCTGAGGTTGTTTTTCTCTTATAAAAGAAGCTACTGGTACACCACTTCTCAGTTAACTCCTTTTAGGGTTAGCCCAGCAATCAATGGTGTAATCCTTGGGTATGAAAGGAGGGAGGGGAAAAAGGGAGATAGGCAGGAAGGAAGGATATAGTTTGATAGAGGGCAGGTGGTGGTCGATAAAATGCCATTAAAATTTTATTAATCTCATTTCATAAAAATGTTCACTACTCTACATATATTTGTATTTACTATATATATACACATAGTGAATGTATTATATACATACATACATAATTATCTCCTCCATTAGTATGTGACTACAGATTGTTTCATTCCTTAAATTTGTTTCTCTAGCACCTAGCACAGGGTTCCTTACTTAGTGAGGCTTAATATTTTTTTTTTCATTTACAGATTGATTAAGTAACCTTTCCTTAATCATGAAACTACTAAGTACTTAGCATGTTTTGAACCTACTTTTCTTAATGCCAAGTCTAGTCTATCAAAATGCATACAGAGTATCCTAATGTGGGGGGAAAAGAGATTTGGATCATAAAAATAATGATTCTGATTGTATTGGAGCATGCAATGGAATCAGCTCTGCAAAACCTTTGTTTTGCCTCTCCAAGGAAGCCATTTAACGACAACTTTCTGGTCTTCTGGTTTCTAGCTCTTAGCACAGCACCTGACACATAACAGGTGCTTAGTAATTGTTAGCTTGATTTGAATTTTCCCAAGATTATTAATGTTGACATGGATCAGCTATTCTAATAAAATATTATCTCATTGACCATTGAATAAAAATGTCACAATTTGAATCAAATCCAGTCAACAATGGGAGAGGGAAAAGGGGTGTGTGTGTGTGTGTGTGTGTGTGTGTGTGTGTGTGTGTATGTGTGTGTGTGTGTGAGAGAGAGAGAGAGAGACAGAGAGAGAGAGAGAGAGAGAGAGAGAGAGAGAGAGAGAGAGAGAGA